>WHVE01000773.1:0-60182 GCA_015178995.1 Trichophaea hybrida
GGCCTAATTCTTTGGACGGACGGATCAAGGCTGGAAGACGGAAGAGTCGGGTGTGCCGTGGTATGGAAAGTGGGAGAAGAGAACTGGGAAACGGAGCGACACGACCAGGGAATGAAGAAAGCAGTTTCGATGCTGAAGATTACGCCATCGAACGTGGTCTACAGAACACAGCAGAAATGTTACCCACGACAGGTGACTCAAAGGTAGTTATTTTTTCGGACTCAGTTACTGCAATACAACAGGTACAAGATGATGAGCTGGGCCCTGGACAAAGGATTCCTAAAAATGCAGTCGAGTGGAACAACAAAATGGTGGGAATGGGAGTAGATATAGAGTACCGGTGGGTACCGTCAAATGAAGGAGATGAAGGAAACGAAACAGCCGACGAACAAGCCAAAGCAGCTGCGGAATGAGTTGAGGGAACTCTGGAGCTTGTGAAAGGATACAAAGGATGGTCGATGGCAAAGGTTCAGAGAAGGATCACGGAAGCCAAGTGGATTGAAACTGACAAGTGGTGGAAGGCGAAGTTCAACCGCAAAAATGGGGGTACAGAATGAATACGGGGAGGAGGATGAGCACGCTGTTGGACGAGACCAAGAAAGCATCACATCAAGGAATCTCCAGTTGAATGTGGGGCATGCTCTAACAGGAGTTCATTTGGAACGCATTGAAAAGATGGAAAGCGAAGAGCGCTGGTGGTGCGGACACTCAACGCAGACAGTAGGCAACCTGTTCAAGTGGTGCAAGAAATGGAAGCGGCAGCAGGACATTCTGTGGGACCAACTGAGGAAGAAGTACAAGATGAAGGAGAGAGGCAGAGTACCAATGGTGCAGGTTTTCAATACGGAAGAAGCTCAGAAGGCTGTGTTGAGGTTTTTGACGGATACTGATGTCGGATGGGTTATGGAGGCTTATGCAGGGGATGGGCAGGCAGGGAATGAGGAGGGCGGAAACGAGTTAGTTAGTTTCGGAGAAGGGGAGAAGGAGAAAGGAATGATACAACTTTGCTCAAAGAGGCAAGAAGGGACACCTGATGGCCACACTGGAGATGTATCGCGAAAAAGGGTAGATTATGTCATGGCCCCAAGCGGCCGAATACAGTATGATTCAAACAAAATATGCCTTGCTCGGGGCTCAGCACTGTATCTACTGAGGGCGGCGACGGTATGTGCTAGGCTGGGCAAGTTTCGAGGGTGGCGTACATCAGGGATTCGACGATCGACTGGTCGAGCCTAATGTTTTCGCCTCGTGCATGTCGAAGTGTTTAAATGTCGTCTTGATGTGGGCTTGATGGCTTAAGGACATGCCGTTCTTCGTCGGGGTCGATCGCTAGGTGTAAGAACTCGGTTGCGGGGCCGACATCCCTCATTTTGTACTTGTCTTTTAGAGCTTTCATAATTTCTTCGCCAGCGCTGTCATTCGTATGGAAGACGAGGATGCCATCGACATAAAGGAGGAGGACGTCGTGGCGGATATACAAGTTTGGGTCAGCGTTCGATTGTCAGAATATCGAGTGAGAGGAGAAAGCTGTTGATATCTTCATGCCATAGTGTCACGGTTGTGGTGAGTGACGATCGATGGTGAGGTGATGATCGGTGATTAATATAAAAGTTAAAGCACGACGAGAATGAAATCAGGTTTCGAACGGAGGCTAAAGCACGACGAGAATGAAATCAGGTTTCGAACGGAGGTTCAAGCATGACGAGAATGAAATCAGGTTTCGAACGAAGGCTAAAGCACGAAATCAAGTTCCGAACGGGAAACAACGGAATCGTGCAAAAGCGATGTACAAAGAAAACAGGAGTTTGGAAGTATTATGGAACGAGTGAATTACTGTATATAAACCAGGCGTTTGGCGGAGGATAAGTTTCTTTCTTCACTCGTTCTCTCGTCTATAAAACAATCAATTAGCTTCGGCTTTCACTTCTTTCACACTCGGTGATTCTGGATCGAGTCTCTTGCGTACAGTCTTTGTTTCTTTAGCTACAGGCTATTCTCGACTCTTGAGCCTTCCGGCTCTTGGACTTTATAACCCCTACAACCCCGAGCCCTGAACCCTCGACATCCAGTGATGTCAACCGTCCCGTCGGACGGCCGGGGACGGTGGGCCGTCCGAGATTTCCCCAGGACGGACGGGACGGCGCCAAGGCCGTCCGTCCCGTCCTTACTCCACAATGACGGCAGGACGGCCGGGGACTTGCCGGGGACGGCGACTTTGCCGTCCCCGGCAGTCATCCACCGTCCCCGGCCGACATCGGGCGGTTACAATATGAATTTAAATTAAATCGAAAATAACCCTGAGAGCGCACGGTAAGAGACATAAATGGACCCATGCCAGGGTGCTGTGACACTTGTATCTAACTACAGTGCTATAACATGAGTAGGTGCGAATTATATGTACTTATAACAAATTCGTATAAAACTAGGTACAACTAATCCAGTCTATTCTCTTGACCTCAATGCAAGATCATTAAGCATCTGTTCCATTCGTACCATATCAGACTCCGTTGCTCCAAAGATTAACCCCTGCTCTACCCATGATTTCAGGCTCCGCATCTATTTATATCTCTTATAGCGCGCTCTCAGAGCTATTTTTAATTTCATCTAAATATATTTTGTAACCGCCTGTTGTCGGCTGGGGACGGTGGATGACTGCCGGGGACGGTGACTTCACCGTCCCCGGCCGTCTTTGCCGTCCGTCCCCGTCCACGTTCAAAAAGACGGCACTGTCCCCGTCTGGCTCAAGGACGGACGGCGGCAAGCCGTCCGTCCCCGTCCTTAGTGATCCCGGACGGACGGGACGGTTGATTTCACTGTCGACATCCAGCCCTGAATCCTTGACACATAGCCTCGGGGCTTGTTTGAGGCCATAAAGTGCCTTATTCAGTCTAACACAAGCATTCGTGGGTACGGCCGGGTCTAGCCATTCGATGCCTTTCGGTAGTTCCATGTGGACTTCGCTATCGATCTTTGGATTGAGGAACGCCGTGACTACATCCAAGTGATGGATTTTTCAATCGAATTTGGCGGCCAGGCTGAGTAGGTATCTGAGCGTGGTAAGCTTCCAACTGGGGCATACCTTTGTTTCGAAGTCTATTCCCTTGACTTGCTCGTATCCTTTTATCACTAAGCGTGCTTTATAGCATTCGGAGTTGTCTCTATTTCGCTTGGTCTTATTAACCCATTTGTATCTTGCATCCTATTTGGATTTAACTTATCAGCTTTCTTAGTGGGGACTAAAATGAAGGTCTTGTTTATCTTGATGGAGTTGTATTCTTCGTCCACTGCCTTCTTCCAAGACTGCTTTTTTTTTGAGCCAGTCATGGCTTCCTCGTATGTCAGAAGGTCATCTTCTTGGATGTTTTGAGCGGCTACTTTAGCGCTTTCGTCGAGAACCTGAGCTCTTTGGCTTCTCGTCATCCGGCGCGATGCTCGCTGCTCGGTAGGCTTTGTAAACCCTTCCCTCTTGGGGGCTTCCCTCTTGGAGGTTTTTCTCATGGAGGTATTCCGCGGATTTGGCTGCTCGGGAGGTTGCCGCTCAGGGTATTCTTCTTCCTGATGCATGCTCTCTGACCGGCGCTCTGTGTGCACACTTGTATCGATATTGCTTCCGCTGCTTTGGCGGGCATCACTTCCGCTTCTTTGGCGGGCATCACTTCCGCTTCTTTGGCGGGTATTACTTCTACTTCTTCGGCAGGTATTACTTCCGCTTTTTTGGGGAGTATCACATCCGCTTCTTTCATGGGCTTCGCTATCGTGGCGGGCTTCAATGTTTGTTTCACTGGATTCATTTTCTTATTCAATGTACTCGACTTGTGTCGGTTGTTCTTCCGGTAGCCCGAATGGGTCTTCGGTATCTTCTTTCTTGTTTGGTAACATTGAACAGGACTTGTACGCATTTCTTTCTTCGTCAAAGATAGCATCAGACCATTGTACTACTTTCTGATATTGAAAGTCGTAGATCCAGTGTTCCTAAGCGGCCCGGCCCGGCCTCCATTTTGAAAGCCTGCGCTAGCGGCGGCCCGGTCCGGCCTGGGTCAAAAGCCGGCCTGCACGTGATTTAAAAAACTAGCATTGGCCTGCATCGGCCTGCATAAGCCTTGGTCTGGTTGATGGATGGAATACGGCAATGGCAGGGCTACGATGATTGAGTTGGATATAGTTTATATTTCGTACTTTGGAGACTTTCTTAGTATAGGCAGCAGAGAATCTTTCGAACAAAATATTCTGTTTAGGCTTAGTTCCGCCAAGAAAAGCCTGCAGGCCGCCAAGAAAAGCCGGCCGGCCGCCAAGCGGCCGCCAAGAAGCCTGCAGGCCCGGCCCGGCCTTCATTTGAAAGCCGCCGCTAAGGCCGGCCCGGCCCGGCCTACGCAAAGCCGGCCTGGCCGGGCCGCTTAGGAACACTGCGTAGATCTTCCAGAGCGTTGTCGAATTGTGGACATAGCCGACCATCATGGCCGGTTTGGATCTAGCTCCCATCTTGGAGTCTATTCTTTGCTCCTTCAGTATTCTCTTGTATATATAACGCCCGAAGCGGCGTAGGTGGTGTAGCGAGGCCTTGTAATCGATGGGGTTGCTGTTTTCATCCTTTTCTGGTTTGCCATACCCATTTAGCATTTCGTAGGGAGTTTTGCTATTTAGGGCTGCACTTGGAGTTTTCAAATAGAGATTGCTAGCCAGGTTGACTGCTTCCCCCCAAAACTGTATCGGTGCTTGAGATTGGATCATTTGTTCGGAGACACCGCTCTTATATTGGGTGTAGGGTGGCAATGGTTCGATACTAATACCCTAAGTTGCAGGATGCCTCGAAAGAGGTTATTGTACTCTCCTCGTCCATTGTCGCACCGGAATCGTCTTATTTTGTAGCCAAGAGTTTTTACCCTTGCGTTGAATGCTCGGAATGCTACTGTGCAAGTCTCCGCTTTTTTATTGGGTAGGAAGTAGACAGTAGTCGATCGTGAGTAGTCATCGATAAAGATGATATAGTAGCGGGCACCTCCCTTCGTGGGGTGTCTGAGTGGACAAGCTCGAAGGGTTTGGATGTTTTCTTGACTGGGATTCGGATGTTTTTTTTTTTTCGTTGAAGCTTGGATAAGATGTAGACGTCGCAGAGAGAGTTGTCGTGGGTGTAGCCTTGAATTAGAGACTTTGTGGAAACGTGGTTTAGATGTCTAAGGTGTTTATGCACATGGCTGATTCTGAGGTTGATAAGGATCTCTGATTCTCCGTGCAGTTCGGTCGAATTTCGTCTTGACTCTTGTCATAGATTGGAGCTTCCGCTCATGACTCGGCATCGATGGGAGCTTCTGCTGCCAGCATCGTTCGTAGCCGTCGGTTATCATCGATTGTATATGCTAATTGCATCACATGTAGTTATGTCTCATTCGTCGACACCTAACACGTAAGCTTCTCTAAGATGGTCATACTTACTATGTATGCAAGTGGGCTTCCGCTCTCCCGAGCCCTTGTGCAGTGCTCTGCAGGCCCGTCGGTAGTCATCGCTAGATGGCCATGGTGCCATTGATTCGGTAATCGTCATTTGGTTGAGTCTTTATAGCCGCTATTTGATAAATGTCATTTGGAACATAGCTTCGGTGACCTTCGGGTCAACTTCTCGGTAGCCGGCAGTCCTTCGTCGAATGGTTGTTCATTTTACAGTTGGTACAGTACGTTCTGCTTCAGCTGCGGTCATCGTTGGATCGTTTTCCCCCGCGGCGCCCGTTCTGGTTATGGAGAGCCATTCCAGAGGTCTTAACGGAGTTTGTGTCGATGGCGGTGATGCCCGCAGCGGCTGCCTTGATCATGCGTGTGGACTTGTTTCGTCGGAAGGAATCTAAGATATCATGAAGAGAGTCCTTGGAGCTTTCAGCGATCTCGATTGTAGCATTGAATTCGTCGGGTAGAGTGGTATATATTTTAGTCTTATAGACTTCGTCAAGAATGACATTTGGTGTCTTCTAGCTGGGTGCGGTAGTTCAGCAGGCGGTGAAGTATTTGTCTATGGGTTCGCCTTTAATGTATGGCTGCGTTTTCGGAAATCGGTGCGTGCTGCGGTTGCATTTTGGGTGTTACCAGCGGGTACTGCTTCGGTGCCGTTGATGATATCCCAACGTAGGCGCAGTTTTTGGAGGATCTTGAAGGTCTTATTGGTCATAGTGCTTGGATGTGAGCATGACGACTGGGCCATATTTCGTCTGGTAGCGTTCTGAGTCGGTAGACATTGCAGATGAGGATCCGGTGGCGCTGGTGTTGGTCTCGGGCATCTTTTGAGGTGCGGTCGTGAGAGGTGCGGCTCTGCAGTAAGGTGCGGCTCTATATTCGAAGTAATTACTTTTCTAGCCATGGATGGAGAAGATAAAGAGGATAGTTTATAGCGACAGAGCCGGGCTCATAACCTGTTAGAATTGTAGATGATTGTTATCATTCATAGGCGCTTTCTATCTACGCCTTTATACATGTACATGAAGCTACTCCTTTCTATGCATGTGCGCATACACATTCTCATGGCTTATGCTTATGATCTATCTTTAGCTTGTATGTCTTATGCGATTCAGCTCCTCCTGATCTCTCATCTTATCGTGATCCTCTAATCTACTAATACGAGATTACGGTCATCTCTATTTTTAACATGGTTGTTGCATATATGTATCAGGATCTTGTATGAGATCTTGTATGAGGATACGAAACAAGGATATGCAATGGTGCATAAGCACCTGAGTTCTAGACTGTATGACAGGCTGTATATAGACCATAGATTTCGACATAGATATCATTACAATCAAGCATCTATTCGTACATACAAAGTAACAATGGTGTAATGGCGGAGGCCGAGTGATGGCCAAGGGCTGAGGCCGGGTAACCGCCCAGTACATAGACACTTCGCGGGAGTGCAATTGCACGCCAGCGATCATCTTACCTTACAATGATATGACATCATCACTTATTCTCGTGTGCAACCGTATCTACCCAAGTACCAGCACCGCTCATCACAACACAACAAGTCTGGCTTGGCAAAACGGAAACCACAAAATAAGTCGTCAACCACAGCAGTAACCATCAAATGGACACCGGAAATCGATTCCTAGCATCAAATTGACTCCGGCAGGACACACCAGGCGCCTCCGGACCATCGGGAGAGGTTGCGCACTTTGCTGACGAAGCGAGCACGCATCCGCAACACAACGACCAAGCCAGGAATGATGGCAACCATTGGAAGAGAGGGCCCCACCGGGGCAGCTGATGAGGGCATCAGAGCAATAGCTCAGGGAGAAGATACGAATGTGGAGGGAGCTGCAGGAGTTGACAGGGTGAATGGCACTGCCGGTGATGCGTCAATGACACGCGTCGCCCCTACGATCACGTTGGCGACTGCGGTTGAGCCGCTGGAACGCAACAGAAATGGGCAGAGTGTGGAGTGAGACGTGGCCAATCACTTTGCTTACGTCCATGTCTCAGTTGGGCCCAAGCAACCTGATTGGCCGAGTCGATGGCCGGGTAACGAGGACGGATAGGGAATGCGCGATGGCAATTGGAAATGGAATATCGTCATTTCATACTACTACATCCATATAAATGGCGTAGATTGAGTACGCCTATGAATGAAACAAGCAACAACAATCATCTACAATTCTAACAACATTTTCTGTTCTTCCCCTACAGTGAAATCAACCGTCCCGTCCGTCCGGAATCACTAAGGACGGGGACGGACGGCTTGCCGCCGTCCGTACTTGGGCCACACCGAGACGGTGCCGTCTTGTTGAACGTGGATGGGGATGGACGGCAAAGACAGCCGGGGACGGTGAAGTCGCCGTCCCCGGCAGTCATCCACCGTCCCCGGCCGACAACGGGCGGTTACACAATATATTTAGATGAAATTGAAATAGCTCTGAGAGCGCGCTGCAAGAGATATAAATAGATGCGGAGCCTGAAATCATGGGTGGAGCAGGGGTTAATCTTTGGAACAACGGAATCTGATATGGTACGAATGGAAAAGATGCATAATGATATTGTATTGAGGTCAAGAGAATAGACTGGATTAGTTGTACCCAGTTTTATACGAATTTGTTATAAGTACATATAATTCGCACTCATGTTATAGCACTGTAATTAGATACAAGTGTCACAGTACCCTGGCATGGGTCCATTTATGTCTCTTACCGTGCGCTCCCAGGGTTATTTTCGATTTCATCTAAATTCATATTGTAACCGCCCGATATCGGCCGGGGACGGTGGATGACTGCCGGGGACGGCAAAGTCACCGTCCCCGGCAAGTCCCCGGCCGTCATGCCGTCATTGTGGAGTCAGGACGGGACGTACGGCCTTGGCGCCGTCCCGTCTGTCCTGGGGAAATCTCGGACGGCCCACCGTCCTCGGCCGTCCGACGGGACGGTTGACATCACTGTTCCCCTATTATCCTCAACTGTTCCTGTGCGTCTTCCAGCTCTTGTTTCAATTCTTCCATGTCTGGTGGCAGTTCTCTTGTTGACCGCTTTTCCAATTCCCGAATTCTTTCTTGCAGATCTCCATGTCCACATACTGGTTACCTTCCTTCCAGCTCTTTGATCCTTGATTGACTGATGTCCAACTCTTGTGGCATCCTGGATTCCTTCGTGCCTAACGATTCGACCTGGCCCTTCAGGGTCGTGATTTCCATATCTTTTGTGGTTGTAGCATGGGCCAGTGTCAATTCAATGGCCCTTTTGCATTCTGTGTGAAGGTTCGTAATTGGGCTGGGGTTATTGTACCCAGAGAAGTGTCTACCAGCACCAGTAGTTCTCTCTGTGAGGTTGGGGAGAGGGTGATGTCCCTTGATACGTACCTACTGCTTGCTTCCATCTTTGCTGTTTTGGAAAGGGTAACGTATTTTACCGGGAAACCGCCCACGACCGGGTAACCGACCACCCGAAGGTGAACATTTATTATGTCAAATGACCGGTCTTAACCACTCTCCCTGACCGTGTAACTACTGGAGGTTGACTATTGACATCTTCTCCCATGTTTCCATCCTCTAGGGCATCAACTGGGCTCTGCATACTTCGAACATATATAACAGAGCCCTCCTCCCCCTCGCTTTTCTCATCATCCCACCCCCCTCCATCTATAATATCTCCTTCCTCATCCTCCCAATCACTAAGACAACTTGTATGCACCTTCTTTGAACCTACACCCTGCTTTTCCGCATGATTGGACCCTTTGAGTCCATTTCCTGCTGGTGCTGCTTTAGCTGCAGCCTTATCCTGGCGCTTTTTGATTTTGGCCGCTTTTTCTTGATCAATCCTCTCTCTCTCTTCTCTGAGCTGCACCACATTCTCAGCGGTATACACACGAGCTTTACCAAGGTGACGTCAATCTTTAGCTGCAACTACAGTGGTGTCCTTGGCCCCAGAACGAAGAAATCTCACCATTTCCTCCCCCAATTCTTTGTCTGCAAGTGCCCCCTGGGCAGACCTTCCCAGCTGACCTATGAGAGACTTGAGCTTTAGAGATGAAGGTGTTTGACGGGTGACAAGGTGTATTGCACTGCGCGCTAGTCTGCTAACGGCTCTGGGCTTTCGCGGTGTTTTCGTTTGAGCAGCAGAGGGAGAGCTTGGCGGTGAATCTGGCCGAGTGATATTTTGCGATTGGCGCTCAAAAACTTTGCGTGAGTTCAATGGCCAGATCCCAGTAGCTTCGAATGCACTCAAGATGTTCTTCGGTGTGTATGCTGCAGCCCTGGCGCGTGTCACAAGTCTATTGAAAAAGTTATTAACCGAAAAAACTGAGATTCCGGGGGTGTGTCTACTCATGGAATTGCCCCTTCTTAATGGCATTACCTCCTTTTCTCATCCATAAATCCAACTCATTGCTATAGCAGCGTGATAATGGACCAAAGAGGCCCACATCCAGTGGCTGCAAGATATGTGTGGAGTGTGCTGGGAGGCATATGGGGTGTATATCTTTTTTTAAGCAAAAATTGAAAAACTGCCATGTCAAATGTGATCCATGTCCATCAAGAACAAGAATACGCGGCTGTTGCTTAGCACTAATGCAGTCAGCATGAGCAGGAGAGCATTTCGATGGTACCTACACTTGAGCTGTGAACTTTTCAAAGTTCATTTCCACCCATTCTAACCCTAATTCGTTGTCGGTCCAGCCCTTGGATGACCAAGCGAAGGTAGCCTGCTCTTTAGCTTGGACCCCAGCATGCCATCCTAATATATGCTTTCCACCTTTATAGATATACATGGGTGGTATAACCTTACAGGCTGCAGATATACACTCTATAACTGTCACCATTTCCCGGTGTCCATCCTGACTGTACCGGGGATTCCTTCGGCCTCTACGGCAGATAACCTTGACTTTCAAGGCTTGACCAAGCATGAACCCCTTCTCATCCATATTGTAAATGTTTTCTGGATGAGCATTGAACTTCTTAATAAGTTTTCCCATCTGCAGACCGGTCATTAGTCAAAAATGTTGAAGTATTCGAAACTAACTTACTTTGCGGAAGAAGTCTCTCAGGATCACAGGGTCATTCGCATTCGCCCTCTGGCGATCCAGGCGCTGACTAAACTTGCTAGTAATACTAGGATGTCGGTTTAGGAAGCGAGTAATCCAATGTTTGCCTAATTGCCGGCGACGTTGCGGAGGTAGTAGAGATAGGGCAAATTCCTTAACCATCTTCCCTTGAAGTGGATGTCCCAGGTCATCCAGAGCTTCGCAGAATATTTCAATCGATTTCTCTTCCTCAGGAGTGAGCAGCTGCTCCTTCTCATGTGCAGCACAGTGGGGCTGAGCCCCTCTGAGTCGATCTCGCAGGGTACCATAGGGAATGCCGTAAGTTGAGGCTGCTGAGCGGATGGATGTTACTTCACCATTAAGATACTTCTGTTTGGCATCCAGGATGTCATTTTCTCTGTCAGCGGCCGGTTCTCTGGGCTTCACTCTGCCCATGGTTGCGGTGATGAAGTGGGAAGGTGAAAATTAAGTTTAGGAGCGGGGTAAATACGAACCCCTGCTCGGGCGCTTACGTGCATGATTGCGTGATCGGTTACTAGGCCGTGGGCGGTTAGACCGAGAAATACGTTATTGATGTAGGCAATGATTCCACCAGTCCAGCAATGGACCAGTCCGGACCAGGTCCGTCCAAGTCCAGTCCAATCCAGTCCGAGTAATTTTTGGACCGGGATCGGACCAATCCCCAATTTTTCTGGACCTGGACTGAACTGGCCTGGACCGTTTTGGACCAGTCCACTCGGGCCGAATCGGCCCGAATACGCTGGGAGTTACTGAGTCAACAAATAGACTCATACACATAGACTCATACATGTAGACTCATAACTAAACGATTGCTCACTCGTCATTCGCAATCGCCATGCACATCTCACCCCTCGCCACTCGCCACTCGCCACTCGCCACTTGCCACTCACCACTCACCACTCTGATCTACTGAGTCACTGAATAGACTCATGAACGATTGCTCACTTGCCATCTGCCACTTGCCATCCACCACTAATCCCTTGCCACTCGCCACTCGCCACTCGCCACTCACTACTTACCACTCTGATATACTGAGTCACTGAAGAGACTCGTAAACGACCAGTGTTCTCAAGCGGTCAGATCGACCGGCCGGTCATCTACAGATACATAGACCGGCCAGATATGATGACAATTTCTGACACCGTCCTTAGCATAGACCGGTGGCGGCATCTTCCTCCAAATCTACAGAGCTGGAAGATATCCGCCTTGGCAAAGTTATCTGAAGATATCAGGGTATATCTATAGAGCTTGGAGATAACCGAAGATACTCATGCAGAATCAACGATATCCAAGGATAATTGAAGATATCCGAAGTACTATCATCATATCTACTATATAATATCCATGCTTTACCACCCAACTGCATGGATTGCAGCTGCCGGTGAACAGGCTTCCCAATAGTCCGTCTCGTCCGGGCAAAAGTAAGCCCCGGACCAGACGACAATTTTCGGGGCAAGCAAATTAAGGACTATTTAAGACTAGGGCAGCAGAGCCACGGACGAAATGACTGTAGGGCCCTGCAGTCTAGCTCTGCGCACTGCGCACGGCAATACTATAATATAAATATGATAACATACAAACAAACAAGACCCTCTGCTCACTACCAAGCCTCCTCCATTCACAACCGTAGCTCCTCCGCTTCCGTCTGCATGTCTACCAACATCCTCTCCGATCTCTGCATCTGCAATATCCTTCGAATCTCCACAAGATATCTCCTCCCTGAACCACCATTTCAAACACTTAATAGTATCATCCCCCAAGCGAGCTCGCTGATCTGAGATTATGTAGCATCCACTATTTCCCGGGCTATTAGCGATGGATCTCACATGTAAATGGAGAAGGGTATATGCAGACCGTCTAAATCTCTGGGCGAACAGTGATGGAGTACAGAAAATCTGAATCGTACCGTTAAGGGCCCCCGTATTAGATGAATGGCATTTGGAGTGCGATGTTCAATTGCGGTTTCGGAGGGAAAGCAGCGCACTGCTTATCTCCAAGATTATGTCTACTCTGGCTCGCTCAGGGACTTTGGCTGCCTGCTCATACAGATGAATATCGTTCGGACCCTATAGAGCTTTCGTATCTCTATTTGTATTCATTTGCTTGATTTATCTAAATCACCGCATTTTCACCACAATTAGCATTTAGGCAGCCCGTGGTTTCGTAGCATAATTGCTCATTCCTTCAGGCATCCAACCGCAGACTGAATGTCGACCCTTGCATCTTCAGGCACCCAGCCGCAGCATTCAGGCACATCCAGGATTTGGAGTTCGTATAGACCCTAGCTTCGTATCCTAAAACCGTATCCTAAAACTACAGTCATCTATATCGGACTGACCGGTTGAGAACACTGTAAACGATTGCTCACTTGCCATCCGCCAGTCGCCACTCTCCACTACTCGCCATTTCCCATTCCGAATTTCACTACCTCATCTTCGCAGGACCCTCAGATTCCAACTGTATATATAGCAAGAAGGTATGGATTTGGAAAACATGTAACTATTCTGTAATTATTGCGGTATCATGCCAGTATGCACATCTATTAGTCTCGTTTGGTATGGTTGGGTTTCTCGCGGTGGTGCTTGCAAGCAGTGGGTGGGTGGGTTGGCTTTCTAGTGGTGGTGATTGCTAGTAGCGGGCTGATGTTATGGAGTGACGTTGTGTCTAGGTTAGGGTTTCAGGGATTACTATCTCACTTTAATCTTTTCGATCTACTTTGAAATTGATAAATACTATCCTGTTTGGACCGGTCCAAACCAAGCCAGTCCAGTCCAAGACTGCCAGTCTGGGGCCCGGTCCAGTCCGACCTTCCGGTTGGACCGGACCGGACTGAGCCCTACCCCAGACCGGGTCCGTCCGGACTGGTGGAATCATTGGATGTAGGTAGTGGTTGATGTCTGTTCTAGTCAGTTCACGGAGAATGTCAGCCCGCGGAGTGACTAGTCAGTTCACGGAGTCCCACCTTCCGTGATCGAACCGGTCAATTCACGGATCCGTGAACTGACCAGTGCTAATTATGCTCAACCAAAATTAACAGCTACTTCAATCGCAAAGTTATGTATATATGAAATATGCATAATTCATTGCTCTTTCAATAACTGGTCTTTAATTTACAATATCTCTAATATTGATAGAATGGTTGTGGAAAAACATCAATTTTTGGCGTTTTTTGGGTGTGTTTTTAAAGCTGCTCTATCAATTTTAAAGATATCATAAATCAAAGACCGGGAATTAAAAGAGCAATGTATTTTGCATATTACTTATATACACCTCTTGGTGATTGGACAAATACTCGCAGATTTAATTGGACCGAGTGTTTGTCATTTTAGTCAGTGCCGCCTAGTTACTCCGCGGGTTGACTAGTCACTCCGCGAACTGACATCCTCCGTGAACTGACTAGAACAATGTCTGCCCCTAGCCCTTGAAGCGAGGGTGTTACATCCAGGCAATCGTCACAAATGTGTTCTCATATTCCGTTTGTTAGGAAAATCCAGCAATCATTTGCACAAGGAATATCGCACCAACTGCAGCTGCTTGGATTCCAGCATATCTAATGCCTGATGGTGAGTATTCATTGGTCTTTTTGGTGATGGCTTTGTTCTGCCAACAGAAGCTTGAATGACCTCGAGTTGCTGATTTCCTGGGGTTGTTTGCATTGGCGGATGTTATCGATATTATTCTGAATATCTATTTGTGCAAAGCAGATTTCCGACAGCACCAGGGCTTGTGTAGTAAGTTTCTTATGTATAAATCCCGAGGAAGAAGGGAGTGAAGGTCGAGATGCCAGAGTGCGCAAAGAATACAGTCGGGTTCCTCAACACAATCAAAGAATGTATCGAATTGTTGGATATCATAGTTACAGGTTGGTACTGCAAGCCAGTCCAATGTTTATCCACAGTCACAATGGATAGTTGGGTTTAGATAATAGTGATCTAGATCACCTTCGGTTTCTGAACAGTGACAATAATAGAGGCAGTCACAGGTTAATTCACCCCCACTCATGTATTAAAAGTAGCACTGATTGCCAAAAATATTAGGATTTGTGGGTCTTCGGAGGTTCTACAGGCAAGGTAAGCAGATGTATCTCCAATAATAGTGAACAACCAATCTGTTTTCGAAATTGCTTGCAGATTTAAAATCTTTGCAGGATGTGTTGCCGGGGCGGTGACAATGGTAGCAACCTGAACGATGAGGGTATAGGCACATAAAAACAGAGAATATAACTGGTAGAATCGATTGTGGACTTGTTCTTCTGTCAAGTTTTCGCGGCTCGGAGTTCTAGGGGTTATAAAAACCAAACTAAGATTCAGGATTATGGGTATTGCAGGCAGGGACAAGAGACTCGAAATCCGGAATCACAGATTTGAACAGAGGTTGGTGCCGAAGCTTATTGATTGTTTGGTAGACTAGAGAACGAGTGAAGATGAAACCAATCCTCTGCAAGACTGCAGTCCTTATATACATTGTTTGCGACTGTTGTCACCTTTACTCCCTCGTTCCAAAATACATCCAAACGCCACTTAACTTTGTACACCACCATTAACACCTTCCGATGATCAACCCATTACTTCCGATCATTACACCACTATTTTAATAGTGACTGTCCCAATGCGCTTCGCCACCTGTATACCTGTTTTCCTTCCCTAAAACCGGTTTCTTATCATCATGGTGCAAAACCGGTTTCTCCTTTACGAATGTGATAACTCTTTCATCCATTACTGGTTCATCCTTTTCCACAACCGTGACAGGGTGAGAGTTCGGGTGGAGTACAGGTGGGGACCCTCACACGAAGGCGTTGAAGGAAACGAAATGGTAGACGAAGCAGCCACGGCAGCAGCGAAAATCAAAACAGGGATGCACTGACGTTAAGACATACTAGCAATGGGGGGCGGCTTTGCCGCCCTTAGTCGTGTCTTTCCTGGACGCAAGGAACCTAATTGGTTGAACTGATAGCCGTCATACTGTGGTGCCTACAGACGCAGCATTTGCTTCGAGACACAGCACACTGTACGGTCGCAGCCTTAATTCACGGCCACAGCTTTGATTCAAAAATATATTGCTAACTATATACAAAAAGCATGGTAGATCTTGGATGCACTTGGTGTTGCATTAATGGCTGCCTCACGGTTGCTTGCACGCGATAGAGCCGGGCTGGCTCTCGGCTAGCTGGAGATGATCGAGCTGGTCTGGCTCTTAGCTGGCTGGACACGATCGAGCCGAGCTGGCACTTGGCTGGCTGGAGATAATCATCTCGGTTGGCTGGACGCGATCGATACGGGCTGGTTCTCGGCTGACTGGAGATGATCGACCTGGACATATCTCTCGGGCGATTGAGCCGACCTGGACTGAAGCATTAGTATTTCGATCAGGTGCACTTGGAGATTCACTTTGAGCCGGGGGTTGCGCGTTGGATGCAGGCTGGCTGGAGATGGTCGAGCTGGGCTGGCTCTCGACTGGCTGGACACGATCGAGCCACAATTGGCTCTCAGCTGGCCGGACGCGATGAAGCAGGGCTGGCTCATGGCTGGCTGGACATGATCGAGCTGGGCTGGCTCTCGGGATAATCGAACAAAGCTATGTAGACGATGGAGGTTGTTGATCAAACGAAGATGGCTGGTTGTGACCGAGCGAAGCAGGGTAGGAACTGGCGGTTATCATAGAGCAAAGCATTGTAGGAGCTGTCAGCTATTGATTGAATGAAGCTGGCTGGTGGCGATTGAACGCAACTGGGTAGAAACTGGTTGCACTGCTGGCAACTGTTGATCGAGCAATAATGGATGGTGGTGATCATGCGAAGCTGGCGGCTGTTGATTGAGCGAAGCTGGCTGGTAGTGATCGAGCGAAGCTAGGTAGGAGCTGGCGGCTGTTGATTGAACAAAGATAGCTAGTGGTGATCGAGAGAAGCTGGGTAGGAGCTGGCGGCTGTTGATTGAGCCAAGATAGCTGGTGGTGATCGAGTGAAGCTGGGTAGGAGCTGGCGGCTGGTGATTGAGCGAAGCTGGCTGGTGGTCATTGAGTGAAACTGGGTAGGAGATAGTGGCTATTGATTGAGCAAAGCTGGCTGATGGTGATTGAACAAAGCTAGGTAGGAGCTGGAGGCTGTTGATTGAACAAAGATAGCAAGTGGTGATCGAGCGAAGCTTGGTAGTAGTTGGCGGCTGTTGATCAAGCAAAGAGGGCTGGTGGTGATCGAGAAAAAGTGGGTAGGAGCTGGCGAGTGAAGATGGTGGTGATTAAGCGAAATTTGGTAGGAGATGGCGGCTTTTGATCAATGGATGCTGGCTGGTGGTGACCGAGTGAAACTGGGTAGGAAGCTGGCGGTTGTTGATCAAGAGAGAATGGTGGTGATTGAGAGATGATGGCGGTTGTTGATCGAATAAGATGGTGGTGATCAAGCGAAGCTGGGCAGGAGATGGTGGTTCTGATCGAGCGAAGCTGACTGGTGGTGATCGAGCGAAGTTAGGCAGGGGATGGTGGTTTCGCTGGTGGTGATCGAGCAAAGTTAGGCAGGGGATGGTGGTTTCGCCGGTGGTGATTGAGAAAAGCTAGGTAAGAGCTGGCGGCTGGTGATTGAGCAAAGAGAGCAAGTGGTGATCGAGTGAAGCTGGGTAGGAGCTGGCGGCTGTTGATTGAGCGAAGCTAGCTGGTAGTGATAGAGCAAAACAGGGTAGGGGCTGGCAACTGTTGATTGAACAAAGATTACTGGTGGTGATTGAGCGAATCTGGGTAGCAGCTTGCGGCTGTTGATTGAGCAAAGCTGGCTGGTGGTGATTGAACGAAGCTGGCTGGGGGCTGGCTGGACAGGATCTAGACGGGATGGCTGGAGGCTGGCAGCATGTGTTCTGGCTGGCCGCTGGCTGGAGATGATCGAGACAGACTGGCTGGGCACTGGAGATGAGTATTGGACCAATGAACGAAGGCGTCGAGTACGGAAATCGAAATAAGGAATCGTAGGGAGAGTTATGCCACGCTTTATAACTCAAGAATCGCGAAGTAACGGCAAGACGGTACGATGGTGACTCCGTAGGAGCGACGTCATTCATGACTTGGCTAGCAGCGGCCTGTGAAATGATTCGACAATCGAACAGAACGTACGATGGTGACTCCGTAGGCGCGACGTCATTTATGTTTTGGCTAGGTGCGGTGAGTCAAATGAATCGACGATTGAACAGAACGTACGATGGTGACTCCGTAGGAGCGATGTCATCCATATCTTGGCTAGCTGAGGCGAGTGAAATGATTCGACGATCGAACAGAACGTACGATCTCGGCTGGTTAGACGTGATCAAGTAGGGCTGGCTCTTGGCTGGCTGGAGATGATCGAGCTGGGCTGGCTTTCGGTTAGCTGGAGATGATCGAGCCGGGCTGGCTCTTGGCTGGCTGGAAGCGATCGATCCGGGCTGGCTCTCCAATGGCTGGATGCGATTGAGCCGCGCTGGCTCATGGCTGGCTTGAGATGATCAAGCTGGTCTGGATCTCTGCTGGCGGGACGCGATGGAGCCAGTCTGGCTCTCAGCTGGCTGAAGATGATCGAGCTGGTCTGCATCTTGGCTAGCAAATTGTCCAGGCAGCTTTGCCGCCATTGTATAATGGCAAAAATCAGGCCAAAATCGCCGCTTTTCCACAGCGACTCAACAAATATTCATCGGATTGCAAATCAGAGACTGGGAGGCAAGAGTGACAACTTACACATATTGAATGTATAATTTACTTTGTGATCAGAGTGAAACTCAGAGACTTAATTGAGCTTTAATGTTTGGATTTCGCATTTTCTGGAGCATGGGGGGCATCAAGTCAACCAATCATAATGATCTTTGCAGGGATGTACCACCAGTTGGCCAATCAGAATGCTTCGTGCGGACATTGCATGATCTCAGAGACCTCCTTATAATAATAATATTCCGAGGATGGTCCATGGCCAGAGTGCAACGACAAGTCACAGAGGCAAAGCGGATGGACACAGACACCTGGTTGAAGGCCATGTGCAACAGCAAGAAAACCGTGTATAGAATGAATAAAAAGGGAAGGATACAAGTGATTCTGGACAAGGCTAAGAAAATGATTGTGGCAAGGTACTTTCAGTGAAGGTGGGACATGCCCTCATGGGGGTTTACCTGGAACACATAAAGAAGAACAAAAGCCAGGGGTGCTGGTGGTGCGGGCACGAGAGGCAGACAAGAGACCACCTGCTTAAGTGGTACAACAAGTGGAAGAGACAGCAGGACAACCATTGGAAGAAGTTGAGAAAAAAGTTCAAATGGAAGGAGAGGACCAAGGTGCCCATGTCTCAGGTGTTGGATACAGATGATGCAGTGAAGGCGGTACTGATGATACTTGAGGCGACGGATGTGGGAAGATTTTCGGGGGTTGTGGATGAAGGGTGAAGGAGGGTAAAATAGTGTAGTTACAGTTCTCTTTTGGTTTAGCGGTAATAGGGAAAGGAGATAAGGAACTTGCAACTTGGACTCAAGAGGGCCGAGGGCACACCCAAGGCTCACACTGAGGAAGCATCGGGGAAAAGGAGTAGATTATGCCATGGCCGCAAGCGGCCGAATACATTATGATTCAAACAAACAACAAACAACGTACACCCGGAAGTCGCTTACAATTTCTACAACCAAGATCAAGGCACCGACGCCTGGTACACATGAACCTAACGTCCATACCATCACTGATTCACGGGCACAATACAAAGCTATTTGAACTCATACATTAAGGCAAGACTACACTCGCTACACAGCCATCTGTTCGATTGCAGATATCAAGTCGAGGAATTGCACTGCCGCATACTAGTCATATCAGAATTCAACAATGACACCATCTGATTGGTACCATCATCCAGCGGCTCCACATATGAATTCTGGCCTGAACATTCTCATCATAAGAATGTCATCGCCGAGCGAATGATACGGACAAATACTGGGCAAAGATGATAAACTCACAAACACCCATCAAGTTAGGAAGAGATGCAGTCCTATACTACAAACAACGCGATAGCTACCAAGCACCAGACGATACACCATACGAGATGTTGTATGCATTAGGTTCTACCTCATTAGACTGATGGCCGAGCCACAACACCGGAGATTGACCTCTCCAAGCACATCGAGGAGGACTTCGCTACATACCTACAGAGTCAATGGACTTAACTACACACACACACACACACCTACAGAGAGCGATGGCTTTTGCTCTATACATACATAAACATACACATACACATATACACATGCGATGGACTTCGCTACACACACTCATCCAACACTGGACGTAGAGAATGGTGGACAGGTGGACAGGTGAGGGTGACACCAAAACCTCATGAGCTCATGACTGCACCAATCTGTGGAACGGGTGAGTGCAAAAAGCCATCAACTTATGGCTGCACGGGATGAATGATCGCCCAGTGCGATACCGATGCCCATTAGCATCGGAATCTCATCACATGGATGGAGATGAGTGCCAATGACCTCACATCATACACAATTAGGGCTTCTGACGAGGGGCCCACAAGGAATTATGTGCATCATACAAATGTACAGTACTGCCCATCGCAGAAGGAGACAATCGCCCGGCACAGCGACCATCATCTACACATAGTTACAGATTTGCATGGATATGCCATTTCTCCAGAACAAAACACAGATGAAATACCTACCTTCGTAGAGAAGCGGTAATACACACAGGAAAGATGACATACAATGACCAACAAGGGCTAAGCCCATATGGCTAAGAACAACCCGATGGATCAGTACGATACATGTCTCACCTAGTAATGTAGGGCTACGAACACACTTCGGTGAGACTTATACTCCTATCGGCATAGCTAACTACCTTTCGATATCTCATCTCTCTGTGAGATGTGGACGGAGTCTCGAACATAACGATATAGTCACCACGTTCCAAAACTTCGACGCCCTGAGGCCGAGAACGACTGCACCTATACAATACTGCCAGAAGTCATCTACATTACTACGATTGCAAGACTTAAGAAAGCCCTTATAGCATTAACCGAACATTGCGGCTATGGCACAAAGATATCAACCTCTTCAACCTGTATAAGATCACGACTTGGGCCCTACAGATTATTTTCTCAATATCGAAATTCACTGCGACGAGCAGGAAATGAACCTTGGACGAGGATCGAATGGAGAAGAAGCTAGCAGCGATGACTTCTACATGACACTGCCGGAAGGCAGCTCTCTACACATCTACGATCGTCAGACAAGTTCACTGAAACGACATCCAAATTAGTCTGAGGCAGAGCATGATAATCACTATTTGATGTTGACGAGGATCGGGGAAAGTAGTGAGAATACGAAACCTTGCTGGCACACGAAATCATCAGAGACCAAAGAATCAAAAACGAGAAGCATCAAAAATAACCAAAACAATTGCCGGTTCACTAATGTGCACATTCTCGACCATTTACACGCCATATGAACGTTGCACGGGAGTCCTCCAGCATCTCAAATTCAAGTCAAACTACCATCTCCACTACGGCTTAAGAGACCAAGAACATCTCGTTGAATACATTGACTCTGATTTCATCAGCAATAGTACCGATCCCAGATTGATATTCCAAGCCAAGTATATCATCTACACAGAAGCCTTTTGCGAGGCCCAATAGATGGTCTAAATTGAGTTGGATATTAATGGCCACAATTACCTGCACCCCTACCGATTTCCCGCGATTACAAGATCGCCCTCATACATATTATCACCGGGTTCATGAAGTCTCTGATAAAGCATATGGACGTTAGAATCACAACCGCAACATAATCGACTACTCCTACATACATACCGAAGATCATGTGGCCGATATATTCATCAAGGCCCTGACAAATAATAAACAAGCAAAATTCCCGAAAGCAATGGGCTTAACTATGGCAATGATCAGACATCTACGAAAGTAGTGGATTTATGGACAGATGATTCAAGGTAAAAGTTATATTACAGATGGAGAGAAAGCATCCTGCCCCAAAAGACAAGTAGCGAATGATCTCTGACCTACTATTATACTTACTACCAAATAGATATCCTATATGCAGTGCTGCAAACATACCTTACACATACACACATGTCGATTGCAAAGCCATATCACGGCAAGAATAGATCGAATACACTACCCAATATAAACTATTCAACAATCTCGCCGGCCTAGTTCATGAACACGACGATATATGATTAGAGCTGGCGACTCGGATACTTACACACAGGTGGCATTACCAAATACCCAACACGAATGCATGAACGCACAAACAGTGTTCGAAACGGGCCCGGCCAGCCCGAGGGCTTTCTTCAGAATAGGTGTCAGACGAAGCTATTTTGAGCTGAATGGGTGTTGCGGAGTGATTATAAGTGGTGGAAGCGAAAGGAGTGGCCGTATTACTATACGGCCTACATCATCCATCATGGCAGTGGAGCTACCAGCGTCTTCGTCATCAAGTGCTTCTATCCCTCTATGGAAACAGAAGCGAGCACGGCAGAACAGTGTCAGCAAAAATACTGATCAGCTCCATGTTCACAGTAGTTGTCTGACATCACTCGGAGTTCAGTCCGGGATCAGTCGACGTCACTCGGTGATATCTCCGGTGGCGGCTCTGAGCTCTTCCGGACCTCAAGCCATCAAGCCATGGCGCAGGCTCCGAGCACTTCCGGGCCGAGCATTTCCGCGCTGAACACTTCCGGTCCTTGGCCCGGGTATGATTCTCGGCATCTGGTGATGCCTTCTCATTTCTCTATATAAGTAAATCGCTTTTTCTCTTTTTTGATCTTTAGACTGTGTACAATAGACAATCGCTTTACACTGCTCTCAACACTCCACCTGTTTCAAGACTCACCAGCTGAAGATGAGATTCCAGATCTCATTGCCTTCTGGCAGGCTCGCCTGAACACACCTCGCTGGATCCAGATCGCTAGGATGGCACTCTCCATTCATTTTATACCTGCCATATCCGCTGAGGTTGAAACGGTGTTCAGTAGTTCGAAGCTACTTATCTCAGATTGCCTAAATCGCCTGGGGGATGATGTGATTTGTGGAGCTGAATGTATGAAGTCTTGGGAAAAAGCGGGCATTGTGGAGTCAAATGAGGTCAGGAAGTTGCAGGAGATGCTTCGGGCATTGGAAAGACGGCGGGAGATGTTGTAAAACAAGACTAGGAGGTCAGGATCGACAGGTGTACTTGCTTTCATGGTTCCCACTACCCCATAGCTGATTACTTCGGAACCAGGGCCTTACCTGTCAATGATTTCGGTCAAAGTATTCTTCTTTAGTGTGTGCTTGACGCCTCCAATTTATAGCATAGCCAGTAATGATACCATGGCTCTATGACATTTTCAATATGTGGGTGCCACCTGCGGACATGAATCGCGACCGATCACTCGGCCCACTAGGGCTTGCAGGCCAGCCAGGCTTCTCTCCTGAAAAGCCCGCGCTAAGGGCGGCCGGCCAGGCTTGATATAAAGCCCGCAGGCCGGGCTTAAAGACGTCAGGGCCGGCCCGGCCCGGCCCGTTTCGAACACTGCGCACAAACGCACGAATGCACGAATAACCGAATGTACGAACGCACGAACGCGCGAAAAAGGACAAACAAGGGAAGCCACAAAGCCACAAAATCATGAAGGTTTACTTCTTTTTATGATTGACTACTATTTTTCGCACACAATAACAGTTTTTCTTAGGGAACATATCTTCAGCCTTTAGACAGCTTTTTCTTATCACTTGTATCACTTTTCAAATCACTGTTTGGGATGGCCGCCCCTTATCAGGCTTTTGTTTGTTTGTAATCATATTGTATTCGGCCGCTTGCGGCCATGACATATCTAATTCCTTTTCCTGGTACATCTCCAGTGTGAGCTTTAGGTGTTCCCTCAGTCCTCTCATATCCAAGTCGTACCATCCACAACTTCAACCCTTCGTCCCTAGAAACTGCCCCCATCCACCTGGGCTAACTTGTAAAAGTTGCAAAATTTCCACCCTCCTCAGCCCCTCACCTCATCCCCCCCTACTCTTCACTACTGCTTCCACCCTTCTCTGCTTCCTCCTCAACCCCTCCCTTACCCCCGTGACTCTTCCGACGTCCGTACTAATAAGAAAATCCAGCATTGGTTGGACGGCTTCATCTGTATCGAAGACCTGCGACATAGGCACCTTTATTCTCTCCTTCCACTTGCACTTCGTCGCCAGCTTCGCCCAAAGGATATCCTGTTGTCGCTTCCACATTTTGCACCTCTTGAAAAGGTGGTCTCTTGTCTGCCTTTCATGCTTGCACCACCAGCACTCTAGGCTCTCCCTCTTCTTGATCCGTTTTAGGTAAATCGCTGTTAGAGCGTGACCCACATTAAGCTGAAGGTACCTTGCCGCGATCGACTTCTTAGCTGAGCTCACCGGCATCTCAACGGTCCGGGGCGACTACAGTCTTTCGGGGCCCGGCCTCGCCGTCCCGTCCTGGGCATGATCTCAGTGCCCTGGTCCGTCCGGGGCTGAGATCTACTGGACTAGGGCCCCTACAGGTCAAGCCTCGCAACAGTACAAACTGGTACAGGATCGAGTGCAAAACTGTACTGAACCATGTAATACCAACTGTTTGAATCCACAAACTGTACCAGACGGTCCAAGCCTATATACTGGTATACTAAACTGGTTTGTACCAGTAAACTGCTGGTACAAAACTGCTAGTATATGCTGGTATAACTGAAAAACTGCCAGTACAAACGAGCACTAATAAGAACACAGTCATTCATATGCAGGCGTGGTACATGATTTGCCATGCACTAGTAAGTATCATCGAGTAATTATGCTATTCTCACAGCATCGCTGCATCCTTTCTAGGCCAGCACACAAGGTTAGTAGGCGAAAGTGCAGCCGCAACCATACCAACAGTATAATCCACTATACCAGTATAATTTTGCATCTGTACTGCAGTTTATAACACTCCAACTGTACCAGCAATTTCTCAAACTGTACCAACCAACTGTTTGTCTGTACTGGTATTTGCTGGTATACTAGTACGAACCAGTATACTGTTGCGAAGCTTGCTACAGGTACCTACAGGGGACCGATAGCTACCGATCCTGGTGTTGACGGTAATTGACTAGATGTCATTAACTCAAGGTTTAGCCCTGTGGCTCTCAATGCCAGAACCTGCCAGAACCTTCTCTCGATCTTAAGGTTCCCATAGTCGGCGAAAGACTGCTTGGTGTCGGCGAAAGCTGCTTGGTAAAAGTTTGTTTTAGATCATATATATATGTTCCGACTGGGTGGCGAAGAAATCGGTTTCGCGAATAAGTCGGCTGGTTTGTGAATAAGTCGACTGATTTGCGAATAAGTCAACTTTGTGAACCAGCCGACTGATCGATGAACCTCAGTCGACTGGGAGATAAAGTGGTATGCTTTACCACCCAGTCGGCTGTATTGTAAAGTGGAGAGAGAGCCATGGAGTTAAGGTGCGACTCTGTGAAGGGCACGAGCCAGAAGGGGGTATGAATACAACCACTGGCATGGCTTTATTGGATATGGGAGAGAGACTGCTGGTAAGAGCTAGATTACACTATTGTACTTTCATACTTCTACACAAACAGTAAAACAAAATGGCCAAACAAAACCAGAAAACACAATCGCAAAGTAAAATGAAATGGACAATTTATGCCTCTGTCTAGTCCTCCTACCAGGTACTGGAATATCAGCACCACGTTTTCTGCCTCTGGCAGTATTGCTAGCCTGGGGGTTACCCAAGCTATTTTCCCTGTCTTCTTCTGATTCTCAATCATCAGCCCTGAATTGAGGACGGAGTATGATGGCCATCTCTGTCCGAGTCGCAAGAGAGCACAGATTTCCACAATCATGCTCATCTGCATGGCAATGTATAGAACACTGGCGTTGATTTTTCTTACACCTACAACTTCCGGTACAGACTCCCTTGCAATGGCATGATATCCCTACAGACTCGCTGTGGGATTCCAAAGCTGCAACTGCATGCAGTGTGATTTTCTTTCGGAATATTGCTGGGGTTTTGGCAACACTGGCACCATCAGCCCCATCATTGCCTGCTGGAAGTGCCGGAATTTCTAAATTAATTCTTTCTTGTGCAGAGGATGGAACTTTCAAATGTGTGTTCACAGTATAGGTATTCATAAGTAAACCATGTTTGGTAAGCGATTGATATCTATTCGGTCTTGATTGTTGTACAACACGGCAGAAAACCTGTAGATTGTCTGTAGCAATACGGTCTTCTCTTGGTATTTTCAGACTAACAAAGTCTCCAGGTAGAAATACTTCGATTGTGTGCTGCTTTGCATGCTTTTTCTGCATTTTGTCCCGCTGTCCAACATTCCGGATTTGAATTTAACGCACTTCCAGGGTATAATATACTGGGTCAAGCGGAGTAATTGTAAAGTGGCCTTGACTGGGCAATTCATCTGTTGACATGGCGGACTTAGAAGTGGAGTGTGTCGGTTTGCTCAATAGATATTGAGACTCTTGAGGACTTGGTGGGGGTGATGACAGGGGACGGGAACTTGAACGGTGATTTTGATGAATCAAAATTGGCCGTGGAGGAAGATATGGTGGAGCGGCGGGTAAAAGTGTGGAATTCTGGCTACTATAGTATTCGAGTAAGGTGGATTCCCTTGGGCGAGTTGCTATTGGACTTAGTGGTGGTACAGGTCGTATTGTGAAAATTGGCCTTGGAGGGACTACTGGAGTAGCTGTTGATACCAAATGTGCAGAATCTAAAGTGTCAGAGAGTGGAATACCGTCTACCGGAGGTTGTTGAACATTGTCTTGTGTACTATCAAATTCAAACTCATAGTACTCCATGTGTTCTGCAATAGGTGTCATATCATCCTGTGTATCACAATGTTCTTCGGTCTCCACAGCAATATCTTCATCCTCGATGGCTAACCCTGAACCGTGAACAACAGAACTATCTTCCCAACAAGCCTTTCTCCCAAACATAACTTCGTATGGGGTTTTGCCTGTACTGCCATGTATTGATCTATTCATTGCCATGGTGACCTTTGGAAGTGCTGAAGCCCATTTGGTACTGTGTTTGTCATGCATCCAGGCACAGATCCGGGTTTTCATTGTGCCATTGGCCTGTTCTACCAAACCCTGTGTCGATGGGTTGCGGAGACGGCCATTGATTACCCATATACCAAATGACTTGGCTAAGATCAAAAGCAGTCCCTTGAACTCTTTTCCATTATCGCACTGCATTATCTTCGGTGGTTCAAACAACCCAAGATAGATAGCAATTGCTTGTTCCACCTCCTCTGTACACTTGCTTCTGAGTGCAAATAACCCTGTATATTTGCTGAAGTGATCAACAACATGAAGAATCCACTTGAATTGACCATCAGCTTGCAACTGCATATCTACCAAGTCGATTTGAATACGTTCAAGGATCGAGTTTCAAATAATTCGCTCCAATGGCCCCTTTTATTTGTTGGCACGATTCAATAAACAAGTTTGGCACCTTGCTAAAAGCCACACAACCACCTCCTGCGATATACCATAGTAACGTTCATGGATACAGTTGTGTGTTCTCTTATATCCAGCATGTTCAAGTTCTGAGTGTATTTGTTTAATTCGATCAAAGGATTCGGAAATTGGAATAACACGCCGTGGTTCAGCATCTGAACCCAGTTTTTGTCGTCTGTGCAATGTAACGTTGTACAGCATAAAGCTATTTATAGCCTTGTTGCGGTCATTGTACTGTCTTTGACGTTCTTCCTCTGTTATACAGTTAGTTTACTCAGTATTTCCAGTATTGATGTTATATTCTTACTTGTTGTACCAGTCACCTTTTCTTTGGGGAAAAGCAACCAATGTGCATACCTTCGATACTTGTTAGAATCAAAAATCATACTGCTCGCATGTTCTGGTTCATAAAGCATTGCTTCCAATTCCAATTTGTTTTGCAGTGTGAATCCACGGTCCACCCGGGCCTGGACTACTGGTGTACTGCTGGTACTAGCAGTGGACTCTGAGTTTGTAGAAGTAGTGATGGATTCAGTGTTTAGGATAATCGTATGGAGTAGATTCCAGCAAGCTGAATGGTTTACGGAAATAGTAGGGTGAGCGTGTTGTAAACAAAAGAATGCTGAACTAAGGTTCATAAAGATGTCTGATTGCTTGTCTAAAAGAGTCTATCTACACAGAAAAAGACATCTCTTATATACTTATACATACCGTACCATACCAGATGATACCGAGGTGTAATATGATACCGAGGCATAACATGATACTGAGATGCATCTTAATGCCCTATGCCTCCACAATGCCTTCTGCCACCCACCTAAGCCCAACCATCGGAGATGGCTATCATATATGACGATGTCTCAGTCATGATAGATGATGAAGGCACAGTCATGATAGATTTTTGATTGTTTGAATCATATTGTATTCGGCCGCTTGCAGCCATGACATAATCCAAACCTTTTCCCCTGCACATCGCCAGTGTGAACTTTGGGTGTCCCCTCCGTCCTCCTGCATCCAAGTCATCTGTTTCCTGTCTCCTTTTCCCCATAATCCACCAAACAAAAAGAAAAAGTCTTAACTACATTTTCCACCCTCCTCTACCCATAGGCCACAACCCCCACCCTCTCCCCCGAAACCTTATCAACCTCCGTATCCCGAAGGGACTTCAGTACCGCTTTGACCACTTTGTTCATATCAAACACCTGTGACATAGGAACCTTCATTCTTTCCTTCCATCCACATTTCGTTTTTAACCACCTCCAAAGGTCATCCTGCTGCCGCTTCCATCTTTTGCACCACTTAAACAGGTGGTCCCTTGTTTGTCGTTTGTGCCCACACCACCAGCACTCCTGACTTTCTTTCTTTTTTATGCGTTCCAGAAACACTCCAGTCAGGGCGTGACCCACCTTCAACTGAAAGTACCTGCCCACTATTTTCTTTTTGGCCTCCCCCAACAGCACATGCATCCTCCTCTTTTATTCATTCTGTAAACTGTCTTCTTGCTGTTGAACTTGGCCTTCCACCACTTCTCTGTATCTTGCCACTTGGCCTCAGTGACTTTCCTCTGCACCCTAGCCAGTGACCACCCTCTGTAATTTTCTTTCAGCTCCAGCGCTTTACCGTCTACGTGTTCTGCTGCTGCCTTTGCTGCTTCGTCTGCCTTCTCGTTGCCTTCAACACGCTGTTGCGACCGAACCCACCTGTACTCCAGCTGAATACCCTGTCCCGCTAACATGTTGTTGAGTTTAACACAGTCAATCGCCATTGCTTGTCTTGGTCCTAACATCGTGTGTTGGACTCTTTGGATGGCTGTTGTTCAGGCGGAGAAGATGGTAATCCTTTCCGCTGCCTTTGTTTTGCTGATTTCGACTGCTTTGATTAAGGCCCTTGGAATGGCATAGACCTCGGCGTCAAACACTTTTTTCACCTTTCCTCGGTAGCACTTCCCACTTCCCCATTCCTTCCCCTCTTTCCATACCACTGCGCTACCTACTTGCTCATTCTCAAGTCTTGATCCATCGGTCCACAGAATGAGCCTTTCCTCCCTAGTATGTGCATACTTGAGAGCCTCTTTCGTGTCCAATATGAACACCTTTGCGTCAGCTTTGAGATTGAATTCCGGAAGAGTGTTCTGATCTCCCTGTCCTTCTATCCCTATCGACTTTCTTAATCTTGTTGCCAGTTTGCTGTTCCCCTCCATGCACTCTCCTCCACCTCTTCCTCCTGGCATTTCCGATAATTTTTTTCTCACCGTCGGACTCTGTTATTGAGGAGCGACACTGCCGGCCTTAATCCTGCCTCCTTGACAAGCGGTACTATAGGTGATGACTTGAACATCCCAGTGGTTCTTCTTGCTGCAACTTTGACCAACTTCTGGATTTCGTACAGTCGTGCTATCTGTCTATCTCACCACAATTCAGCTGCGTACAATGCCGCAGACTGAACTGCTGCCATCTGTACTTTTCTTGCCTTCTCGGGTTTGAGGCCTAGTTTTCCTGTCATAGAGTGAACTCTGCCTTGTGCCTTTCTTGCTTTGGCCATGATGATGTCATGATGGCTCTGGAAGTTGAGCTGCCTGTCTGGATGGACTCCTAGCCATCTTGTCGCCTTGGTGTTGAAGTTGATCTGGACGTCCTTGTTGACTTGGACCTTCAGTTTGACTTTTCCTCCTTAGTGATTTCGCTTTTTCGAGAACAGGACTGCTTGGGTTTTCGCTATGTCGAACACCACGGCGTTTGCTGCCGCCCACTCGTTGGACCATCTTGCACAGTCTTCCAGCTGTTGTGTGCATTGACTGACGTCGTTTTGTCAAACCACCCATGCCACATTTTCAACGAAGGAGAGCGCAGTTATCGTTATGTCTTTCTCTTTGAAGAACAGATTTGGTGGTGGTGGTGCCAGTTGAAAAAACAGATTCGAGACATAGATGTCGAAGAGGATAGGCGAAACTGGCAAACCCTGTGGCACCCCTGTCTCAACACACATCACTTCTCCTTGTCTTCCATCCATCTTTATCGTGGCTTTTCTTTCTGACCTGAAGCGTTCGGTCCACATGCACACATCCCCTTCGAAGCCCATGTCTTCCATTCTTTGTATGAGATTCCCCTTTGCGACGCTTGGAAAAGCCCCATTTACATCCATCAACAACGCTGCTGCGACTGTCTTCTCTCCCCACCCCTCTTCAATGCTCTTGAACGTATTTTACCGGGAAGCTGCCCACGACAGGGTAACCGACCATCCGCAGGTGATATTCATAAAGTCCAATGACTGGTCTTAACCACTCTCCCTGACCTTGTAACTACTGGAGGTTCACTATTGACCTCTTTTCCACTGTTTCCATCCTCTAGGGCATCAACTGGGCTCTGCATACTTCGAACATATATAACAGAGCCCTTCTCCCTCTCGCTTTTCTCATCATCCCACCCCCCTCTGTCAAGGGTTCAAGGCTCGGATATCTAGGGGTTATAAAAACCAAACTAAAACGTAGATGTCGTGGGGTGAACAGTGATGGCGGGTACTGCGCAACAGACAAGAGACTTGAATTCCGGAATCACAGAAGTGAACAAGGGTTGTTTGCCGAAGATATTGATTGTTTTGTAGACTAGAAAACGAGTGAAGAACAAACCTATCCTCCGCGAATCCGGCATCCTTATATACAGTTGACGCGACCGTCGTCACCTTTGCTCACTTGTTCCGAAATACATCCTAACTCCACCCAACTATGTACGTAACCCTTACAGCCCGCAGCCTATGCCATAACCATCACGCCATATTTACAACGCAACCAACAAAACCTGATTCCAACCAACAAATCCTGATTCCAACCAACAAATCCTGATTCTATCGAACGAAACCTGATTCCCTTCGTATTCCTGTATACCAATCATCGATCCATATTCCTCCCTCGATCCTCACTCGACACAACCGTGACACCCTCCATCTGTAATATCTTCATGCTCATCCTCCCAATCACTAAGACAATTTGTATCCACCTTCTTTGATCCTACACCCTGCTTTTCCGCATGCTTAGACCCTTTGAGACCCTTTCCTACTGGTGCTGCTTTAGCTGCAGCCTTATCCTGGCGCTTTTTGATTTTGGCCTATTTTTCTTGATCAATCCTCTCTCTCTCTTCTCTGAGCTGCACCACATCCTCAGCGGTATACACACGAGCTTTACCAAGATGCTGTCGATCTTTAGCTGCAACTGCAGTGGTATCCTTGCCCCCAGAACGAAGAAATCTCACCATTTCCTCCCCTAATTCTTTGTCTGCAAGTGCCCCCTGGGCAGACCATCCCAGCTAACCTATGAGAGATTTGAGCTGTAAAGAAGAAGGTGTTTGACGGGTGACAAGGTGTAATGCATCGCGCGCGAGTCTGCTAACAGGTCTGGGCTTTGGGGGAGTTTTAGTTTGAGCAGCAAAGGGTGAGCTTGGTGGTTTATCCACCCGAGTGCAATTCTGTGTTTAGCGTTCAAAAACTTTGCATGCATTCAATGGCCAGATCCCAGTAGCTTCGAATGCACCCAAGATGTGCTTGTGTGTATATGCTGCCGCCCTTGCACATGTGACAAGTCTATTGGAAATGTTATTAATGGAATAAATTGAGATTCCGAGGGTGTGTCTACTTATGGAATTGCCCCTTTTTAATGGCATTATCTCCTTTTCTCATCCACAAAGCCAACTCATTGCTATAGCAGCGTGATAATGGACCAAAGAGGTCAACATCCAGTGGTTGTATGATATGTGTAGAGTGTGCTGGAAGGCAAATGGGATGTATATCTCATTTTGAGCAAAAATCGAAAAACTGACATGTCAAATGTCATCCATGTCCATCAAGAACAAGAATACGCGGCTGTTTCTTTGCACTACTGCAGTCTGCAGGAGCAGGAGAAGCTTTCGATGGTACCTACACTTGAGCTGTGAACTTTTCAAAGTTCTTCTCCTTCCATTCCAACCCTAATTCATTGTCGGTCCAACCCTTGGATGACCAAGCAAAGGTAGCCTGCTCTTTAGCCTGAACACCAGCATGCCATCCTAGTACATGCTTCCCACCCTAATAGATATACATGGGTGGTATAACCGTACCAGCTGCAGATATACACTCCAAAACTGTAACCAATTCGCAATTTCCATCCTGACTATAGCAGGGATTCATTCGGCCTCTACGGCAAATAACCTGGACTTTCAAAGCCTGACGAAGCATGAAACCCTTGTCATCCATATTGTAAATGTTTTCTGGATGAGCATTGAGCTTTCTAATAAGTTTTCCCAGCTGCAAACCAGTTGTTAGTGAAAAATATTGAAGTATACGAAACTAACTTACTTTCCGGAAAAAGTCTCTCAAGATGACAGGGTCATTCACATTTGCCCTTTGGCGATCCAGGCGCTGACTAAACTTGCTAGTAATGCCAGGATGTTGATTTAGAAACCGAGTAATTCAGTGTTTGCCCAATTGCCGGCGACGTTGCGGGGGTAGTAGAGATAGCGCAATATCTTTAACCATCATCCCTTCCAGTGGATGTTCCAGGTCATCCAGAGCTTCACAGAATCTCACAATCGATTTCTCTTCCTCCGGAGTGAGTAGCTGTTTGTTCTAATGTGCAACACTGTGGGCTTGAGCACCTCTGAGACGATCTCGCAGGATACCAAAGGGTACACCGTATGTTGAGGCTGCTGAGCGGATGGATGCTACTTCACCACTAAGATACGCATGTTTGGCCTCCCTGATGCCATTTTCCCTGTCAGCGGCCGGTATTCTGTGTTTCACTCTGCCCATGGTTGAGATGATGAAGTGGGAAGGTGAAAATTAAGTTCAGGAGTGGGGTAAATATAAACCCCTGCTCATGCAGCCAAGGGTGTTGGCGTGCTAAATTGCGTCATCGGTTACTAGGCCATGGGCGGTTAGACGGAGAAATACGTTACCATCCTTGCGACAGCATCAATCGCGGATCTTCTCTTGCTGCATCCAAACTGGCAGTCGTGTAGCAGCTCCTCCCTCTCACACATGTCTGCTATCACCGTTGCTACCACCTTTTCAACCACTTTTCCTATTCATTTTTCGAGTGCAATGACCCTGTACGCCTTAGCTAGATGGTAATCATCCTTGCCTGGCTTGGGACTAACCACTCCTGAAACGGTTTTCCACTTTTTTGGGTGGTGACCTAATCAGATTGCTGTTCTAACTATGTTGATGATTCTCTCTTCATCCCAATTCCATAGTAGTCTTATCGCGTGGAAACCGATTCTGTCTGGCCCTGGCGCCTCTTTGGGGCTTTGGCCGAACACTGCCGTCTTGACTTCATCTCACCCTATACCCTCGAAGGTGGTACCGCCTAGGAGGTTTGTGCTCTGTTGGATTCCTTGTAACGGTTTCGGAAATCCTATTCGTTTTATCATATCAGCCTTGTCTTCCCAAGAGGTGGCTAGACTTCCGTCCTGTTTCCTCAATGGTTTAACTGTTAGGCTGTTGTTGCCACTGGTGTACTTAAGTGCCCTCCATACTTGATTGCCCTCTGCCACCTGCACAAAAGTATTCCATGATTCTCTCCTGCTGCCATCTTTGGCCTTTTTCCTAACCTTCCTTGCCTCCTTGACACTGGCGTGGTTGGTTTCTCCCTTTCTCATCATTCCCTTCAGGGCCCCCAAGACCTTCTGCTTCTCCGCAATGTCTTGGTTCCACGACCTCTTGGATCTCGCGCAAATTCTTGTTCTTTTCGCCTTCTGATTTAGCCCCTCAGTTACGGTTTTCCTTATTGCTGTGGCCTCCTCTTCCAGCTGTTGAATTGTGCTCTCGTCCGACAACATCATCCTCATGTCACTCTACTCTTTCCACCACTTCTTCGCTTGCTTTATATGCTCCTCTTGCATGCTGTCTATATTCCATCCTGTATACACCTGGCTCGTACCCTTTGATGATTCCTCACCCCAAACAACTTCTATCATCTTGTTGTCCGATCCAATGTCTTTGTGATCTTCTATCATTGTTCTTGCCATTATGTCTGCCACCCCTCCCCCCCTGGCTAGGGTGATGTCGATAACTGACTGGATGGTGCGGTTGTTGATGGTGGTGATGCACATTGGTCGACCATCGTTCATCACCTCCAGGTTATGTTGTTCGATGTGGTCCTCCAGGAAGACTGCATTTCTTCTCTGGCTGTTCCCATCATTCCACATGGGGCTGTGGGCATTGAAGTCCCCACAAATTACCACATTTTTTGATTCCAGTATTTCGGTCCAGTTGGCCTCTCTAGCTCTCCTGGTTGCAGTTGTGGTGTTGTTCTCCTGGAGTACTTGGTCGTAGACGTTGACGACTATGACCTTCGCTCCTTTGTTGTTGGTGAGTCGATGGACTTGGACATCTGCTTGGCCTTCGAAATCCCCCAACTCGTTTATTGTGATAGGTGTGTCGATCCTTACAGCCAACATTGTGCGCGTTCCTTTGATGAGCCAGAAACCGGCATGACTGATCTGGTACTCCTCCCCCCTTCCTTGATTCGCTTCTTGTAACACCACCAGATCTGCCCCCGATTGTATTCCCTTTTCCAACGCCAAAGCAGTGCTATCCTTCCCCCTCCCACAGTTGGCTTGTGGGATTTTCACCATTGAGTGGCGGCAATGGATTCTTCCGATCCTTGCTGAGTTGCTGGCACCTGGATCTCCTCAACTTGTTTCCCTTTTCCTTTGTTGTCGTTGTTGCTATTGCTGTCTTGCCCTTGGCTTGCCCCGACCTGTGTTTCTCCTTCTGCCGTGGCGAGTGCCTTGTCATCCCGCTCTTTCACCTCTTCTTCTCTTCCGAAGGTTTGGAACCTTCCTCCTCCGACTCTCTCGTTCCACGTGGTTCTTTCTTCCCTTGCTGTCTTGATTCCCTCCTGCTTTTTGGGGCTCGCTCCACTTATGGCGATGTGGTTCCCCTTGCAGTGTGCGCATTTGTCCAGATTGTGAATGCAGTTTTGTCCTTTCTTGGCCCTGCATCCTACGACGTCGCACTGATGATCCTCTTTCTTGTGTGGTCCGGCGCACGGCATGCACCTGACCATTCCCAATCTGCCACACTGGGACACATGATGTCCCCACCTGCAGCAACTTTCACAGAAGGTGTCTGGCCCCGCCCTTATAAACCTCTCAATTTGTTGCCAAACTCCTGCTTCCCTTAACCCTTTTTGGATGCATCTCTGAACCATCTTTTTTCCTTTGACTGAGGAGATGACAGACGACGCCTGCTTTGTTCCATCCTTCTTCCTTTCCTTGATGTCTGTTGTCGTTCCCAGCCATGTGATATGTATAGGGATGACGATTCCCTCGTTTTCTGCATGATTTTCCTGCCTCAGTTTGTCCAGGCCTCCTGTCTTCTTGACTGCGTACTGGTCAAACCTGACCCCGTGCATTTTGACTCTTGCCCAGGTTTCGTTCCTCCCCACATCGATGATTGCCTGGTCCACCTTCCTGGCAGCTGCGATCATGATATCTTTATAGACCGTGATCCTATCAGCTGATGCCTTGGGGGTTGCCATGGCCATGATTGATCCTTTGACATTTGTGTTGATTTGTATCAACCTGATATGATGGGGGACACCTGCCCTGTGGAGCGTGATGTTTGCTGCTGACAGAATGTCCTCGTCATGTCTGTGGGGTATAGGGAGGTCGTTTTTTCGTTTGAACGAGACCCTTCTGTTTTCTGCTGAATTTTCATTTGCCGGGATTGGCTTCATGTTGTCATTCTTCTTCATTTCTATTTTTCTTCCCCTTTTGACGACCTGAAACCCTTCCTCTTCCTGGATGCCTTGGCCCTTGGCCAACATTGCTGCTTTTTCTGCGTACGTAGCTGTTCTGGGCTGTTGCAGTGGTTGTTGCTGTGGTTGTTCAGGCCTCCTGGCCTTCGTTGCATTTTCTTCCTTTGGGTTTTTAGCCGCTGCCTTTGGCCCCCTGGGAGCGCCTGCAGGTTCGCCGCTGCTTGCTTTTTGTGGAGCAATCAGCGTTGGCTTGGCCCTGCCTCTGGGTTGGATCACCACCAGTGTCGGGACAGCTGGGGTGATCGAAAAAGTCGGTGTTTTTCCCCCTGGTGGGCACTTGGGTGCATGTTTGGAAGCTGACAACTCCGGTCTCTCAACCTCCATGCCCTCCATTTCAACTGCTCTGTCCACAAACTCTTCTACTCGGCTGGACATTGCTTCACTCATTTCCACGTCCGTGTCTGTGATGTCCATAGCTACCTTGGCTTCCTGGTGTAGCTGTTTTCTTTTTTCTTTTCTTTCCATACACTGTTTGTTTTCTTCCTCCTCTCTTCTTTATTCCGCCTCAGCGTACCTGCTTTCGTTAGTGTTAGCAACGGGTCCGGGTTACCCGGCCGCGGTCCGGTTCGGAACCGGACCCGCAGCCCCGGGTCGGTTCTGCAACCGCCAAGGAACCGAACCGCCCAATCACAAACGGTTAAAAACCGGAACCGCACCGAAACCCGCCGGGTTTTGGCGGGTTTTACCTGCAGCAGAGCCTCATTTTTCATCGGCCCCAATAATGACAGCTTTTCTGCTTCAATTAAGTATTTGAATTCTGATTGGATCGCGACATGTTATATACGTATATTATGCAGTTTTTGACGCTCTTTCACGTCCCGGTCTCCGATTTGCGATACGATTAGTATTCGTTGAGTCGCTGTGAAATAAAGCCGAAAATACGTCCAAAATCGACTGTTTTTCGCAGCAACTCAACGAATACTAATCGTATCGCAAATCGGAGACCGGGACGTGAAAGAGCGTCAAAAACTGCATAATCTACGTATATAACATGTCGCGATCCAATCAGAACTCAAATACTTAATTGGAGCGATAGTTTTTGAGAAGAAACCCGCCAAAACCCGGTGGGTCCGGGTCGGTTCCGGTTCCGAACCGCCCATGGAACCGAACCGCCCAATCACAAGCGGTTCCGAACCGGAACCGACCCGGACCCGTAATTTGGAACCGTTGCTAACACTAGCTTTCGTACATCCCAAACGACTTTTGAACCATCAAATCCATCGACTTGTTGCTGATTGGTTGCTCCTTCATCTGGGCGACTGTTGACTCCAACATCGCGCACGTTATCGCAATATTGTTTACCATCCTGTGTAGATTATTCAGTTTGTTGTCCACGATCTCATCTGCGTTGTTGTACACCTTGGCATAATCGGGCCATTCTTGGGAAAGGAAGTGATCGACTTTTGCTTGGATATCAGCGATCACTGCCTTGCTTTCTCCAACTGCTGCCATCAATTTCTGTTGAGAATCGACGGATTTAGCTGCTTTCGCCATACTTCCGGCAAGTTTGTTCTTTCATGATGTGAAGAGGAGTCTGCTGACTGGTTTATCGTACACAGCCTGCTTTTTTCGTTGCACTGCCTGTGATGATGGCGACGCTAGCTCCTCATCTGAGTTGTCGCTTTCTGATTGGTTGTCGCAGCCCCCCTTTCCGTATATTAGGCCAGGGGGCGAAATGTTCGGGGCCTGTGGGATTCCCACCTCTTGGTGGTATCTGCGAGCGATTATGCTGTCGCCAGGCTGGTTGAACATGTTCATGGGCCTGCGCGGGAGCTGTCTCGGTGTGTGTTCCAAGGATGAGAGGGGCGAGGAGTCGGCCGTCCCCTGTGGTCCTGTGCATCTGTATCGTTACCAGCCTTCGTCATGGTATCGTCTTCTTGGATAACCCGTTCAGTGGCCACGTGCTCCATTTCGTCTGTTATGTGTAAGGGCGAGTACGCCAGAGTATGGCTCCGTACTCGAGAGTAAGAGTAGATACGGTTGCACACGAGAATAGGTGATAAAGTAGAGTAGTCATTAAGTATAGTAGTAAGTAAGATAATCGCTGGAGTGCAATTGGCACTCCCGTGCAGTGACTATATCCTGGCCACTTACCCGGCCATCGGCCGGCTGCCGTTACATTATGGTGGTGGTTATGGTTCAGTCAGGGAAGGAGCCATAATTTGTATCTTGTGTGGGTGTAGTGAGGATGTCCGTGGGGAAGGACCCATAATTCGTTTGGGTGGGTGTAGCTGGCACTCCAGAAAGAAGTGAGCCGTAGTCGGTGGTTGTTTGGGAATCGACCTGATGCTCATTGTTCGTGGTGTTGGCGATTTCCATGTTGTGTTCGGCTTTTTGAAGCTTTTCAAGGAAAGCTTGTCTGTCGATTTGCTTGGGAGTGAATCCAGGATGAGAGGGCCCAGATGGAAACATTTTGAAGCGCTTCTAGGGACTATTCTAGTGGAATAGCTGAAATCCGAAGCCTAAGATTTCTGAAGATAATCGTTTTGATTGGGTAAAAAGGGGCTTGGCAAAACTAAGCGGTGGTGTGGGTGGTTGTCGGAGGTGTTGATTTTTAGTCATGATAGATGACGAAGGCACAGTCATGATAGATGATGAAGGCCCAGTCGCATATAGTAATCAAAGAAAGTTGTGGAACTTCCAGGCCTTACAACAGTCAAACTGGTGCAGCATTGAGGGAGTACGGCCCGGGTTTCTAGGCGGTTACCCTCAATACCACTTTATAGTACAGTCGACTGCATGGTAAAGCATACCACTTTATCTCCCAGTCGACTGAGGTTCATCGTTCAGTCGGTGTTACACCTAACATAGTACCCTCGGAGCGGGGACACACACGATCACTCGCGACGGCATCGGCTGCCACTAGTCTCGGAGGCCAGAGCGAAGCTTCTCGAACAGCAAAGCTTCTCGAACAGCGACGCTTCTCGACCAGCGAAGTTTCTCTCTGGTGAACGAATCTAGAGTGCACCGCTCTGGCCAGAGCGAAGCAAGAATAGAGTCGCTCCGAAACTCTCTATGCAAGGAAAGCTAGAGTATACATCGCTCCGAAACTCTCTATGCAACGAAGCTAGAGAAAGCTAATCTCTACGCAACGAAAGCTAGAGAAAGCTACTCTCTACCCAACGAAAGCTAAAAGCATACGCCGCGCCATACAACGAAGCTACTCTACCGAACGCAGCCTATTCGTCTGGAGGTTAATTAGATCGAAAGGATACCACCGGTCTGGAAGGCAGGAACCGCGGAGTTAATGCCATAAAGGATACCAGCGGTCCGAGTAAAATCTATTAACGGTCAAGATACGGTGGGCCCGGGAGATAGAGTTCTGCAGTAGTTGTGAAGTTAAGGGCATTGGCTCGAATGACCGGCGGTAGTTGCAAAAGTAGTTGCACTGGTTCGAAAGTAGTTGAGGTATGGGAGTTCTAGAGTAAAGAGTGTAATTAGCAGTTAAGAGGGAAGACGAAGGTATAAAGACCTTCGGTTGCTTCGAGGGTAGAAAGGAATCAGATCATCGATCGCTTTCTCAGCGAGGAGAACAAGCCTTAACAATATACTCATTTGGAAAGCCATTCTTTTCGTTGTGAATCTTTTAGTTCTTTCCACATCCTGAGCGAAGCTCCTAAACCGCCGCAATCGAAGCAAGTCCCGAACCGAGTACGGCTACTACTTTGACCGGTGAACCTGGGGCGACGCTCCCGGTGTCACAGTCGGCTGGTTCACAAAGTTGACTTATTCGCGAATCAGTCGACTTATTCACAAACCAGCCGACTTATTCGCGAAGCCGATTTCTTCGCCACCCAGTCGGAACATATACACGCACTTTGGACCTGTATCTAGAAAATCAATCCAGCGAAACAGGACTCAATAGTCCTTCCTTTTCTTGGTTTCAACACCTGGTTGTGGTACTAAAAATGGGCTGATATCCAGCGGTATTTCCGGCGGTGTATTCGAACTTTGTCATAGTTTGCCTAAATATTTGTACCCAATTGGGGGAGAAGAGGCGAATAATGGCATGGATTACTCACTCTGGAAGTCTAGTCTATGATGATCTGATTTCCGCCTCTCAAACTAAAGTTTTATGACTGTTTGTACCGTTGTTGCAAGACTGCAGGGCCCTGTAGTTCATCCCGTCCGGACAGATTGTGCCCTGGGCTCAAACGGTCCAAAATATGTTGCCCCGAAATTTGTAGTCCCGTCCCGGGCAGCGCCTTGCCCGGACGGGACGGACTATTGAGATACCTGGAGCCAGTGTTCCTAAGCGGCCCGGCCAGGCCGGCTTTGCGTAGGCCGGGCCGGGCCGGCCTTAGCGGCGGCTTTCAAATGAAGGCCGGGCCGGGCCTGCAGCTTCTTGGCGGCCGCTTGGCGGCCGGCCGGCTTTTCTTGGCGGCCTGCAGGCTTTTCTTGGCGGAACTAAGCCTAAACGGAGAATTTTGTTCGAAAGATTCTCTGCTGCCTATACTAAGAAAGTCTCCAAAGTACGAAATATAAACTATATTCAACTCAATCATCGTAGCCCTGCCATTGCCGTATTCCATCCATCAACCAGACCAAGGCTTATGCAGGCCGATGCAGGCCAATGCTAGTTTTTTAAATCACGTGCAGGCCGGGCGGCCGGCCGGCCGGCTTTTGACCCAGGCCGGGCCGGGCCGCCGCTAGCGCAGGCTTTCGAAATGGAGGCCGGGCCGCTTAGGAACACTGCCTGGAGCTCACCGTCATCAGGCTACGGTTGTACTCATTCCCTACCTACTGCAGTTATCATAAGGACGTGGGTTTTAATGAGGCACCGGTGATTCACTTTCTTTACTATTTTGTTCATATGGGTTACATTGATATGGCGTGGTGAGGCTCGTATGATTTATGGTCTTCCTACGGAGCGTAGGAAGAGGGGGGAGTGTTGCATGTATACTTAGAACATCAGCCTCAGCCTGCTTACGACTGATATGGGCTGATGGGAGAATACGGGCTGACGGGCTGATGGAACTCGGGCGAAGCCTCGGTGGTACTAAGACTTACGAATACGAACTTACGAGGCTTAGCACGATCAAAATAGAAGTGCTGGTACGGATACACACATGGGAAACTGTATATATGGCCTTGTAGTAGTCTGCGATAGATACAATCAATCATCACAAAGTAACAGAATATGTCCAAAGCATCGTGCACGCCACAATATCCCACAGCGAGAGAAAGCATTATCGCAAACGAAACATAACGAATATCCACCTGACCGCTAATCTACATTTTGCCATGCTGCAACTGTTTTTATAAGAGAGTTTAATAAAATTTCTACCCTTTGACTCCCTCAGTAGCTTTCCACTGCCGTCCACATCTCCGCCTTCAATCGCTCTGCAGACCTCCCAACGGTGGAAACCAGTTGAGTTTCCGCGGGGAAACTGCACTGCACCAACTACTTAATTGTTCAAACTGCACTGCATGCTAAACCAGTGCAATGAACTGGTTGACAACTGGTTCAACTGTATATATTCGGTTCAACTATCTTAACTGGTTTGAACCAGTGTACAGTGCTGCCATGAATTTTTCTTCGCCAGCTCTAACCCTTGCCCATGCTGTACATAGCACATTACTTTCAAACATATCTTCCTTACTCAAGGAAAGCCATGAAAATCCTGAACCTTGGGTGAAAATTTTGAGATTCCACAGAGAAACCATTGTGAACATACATTACAAATCGACCAGTGGCTATGCAAGTAGCGAGTGACTAACTATACATGAGTCTACATTGCGACTCAGATCATTAGCAACCTCTCTCCAGTCCATTCTAACAGCTTTGCTGATCATCTGGAAACTCGTAGACCTTTCGGCCAAAATCATGTGTCAACAAGAAGTGGAATGGGTAATGAGCGGCAAACTAACTAACCAGCAGTGAACCAGTGGATTTTGAACTTACAAACTGCACTGCACTGCACTGTAAGCCTCCACCAACTGCACTGCACTGCCAAGAACCAACTATATACCGCACTGGTTAACTCTTTACAAGCAGTGCACTGGTTCAACCGTTGGGAGGTCTGTCGCTCTGCATGTGCCGTAACCAACGGTGTGGAAGGCTCAATGTTCTTGACCTGGAAAATGGCTTTCCTCGCGAGCTCGACGAAACGCAGAAATAGAGCCCTACGGTCCCGTTGGTAATCTGACATCATGCTGAGATTCAACGCCCGCATCATGCCGGATGCATGAGACAATAGGTGCTCGGGTTTGGGGACGAATGTTAAGCCGCCGATAGCCGCTGCGGAGTGTGTGCACCACATGTTTCCATCCTGGCGGGAAGTATAGACCTTTTTTATCTTCGGTACAAGCGATGAAGATTTTATGGAGGAGTCTGGGGCCTACAAGAAAGAATTGGGACGCGGTGGTGTATGACTATCACCATGGATGATGTATGATGGCCAGTGTGCCGAGAATTGTTCCGGTCGGAACTAGCATCTGTAATCCTACTCTCACGCATCATAGTTTCCAGCAAGGTCCTAAAGAACTTATCATCACACTCCAACGACTTGTTCCCCGAATTCCCCGTAACGCGCTTTTCTGGCCGTATGTGATCCAAATCTTGACACTTCCTAGCGGCCCCACAACCTTCGTCGACATCAAGATCAGTATGCGAGTGCCTCGGGGTCACATTGTACGTATACTGGTTAATGTTCTAGTCTATTCACGGAGGCGGTTCCTCCGCGGAGTACCTAGTCAGTTCACGGAGGCCCACCTTCCGTGAACTGACCGTCCGTTCGCGGAGTCATGATACCCCACCTCCGTGAACTGAGTAGTTCATTCGCGGAGTCAATCAAAAATTATAAATACTCTACTCTGCACGCATATATGCATACGCACTAACATGTACGTACACTCAGCTGGCTCTATGCAGCTGAATTCGTGGAGTGCACACTTCATTGCCATGGCCGAGATGGTGGAGCGCAGTACACAAATACTGGAGCTTCTGCAGCACCATCTGGTACTTTCAATCGTGAACAAAACACAAGATCAGCTCCACCTGAGCCAAGCCATAATCAAAAACACCGTCGAGCAAATACACAACGAAATGCTTGCGCTCGTACTGATCCCATATTCGCGGAGGATACTGCCAATGTATGCAGTGATTTAGCAAAACTGGATACTGAGGATGAGGAGGTTCTCAAGGAGGAAGAGGAAGAGAAGGAGGACAATGAGGAGGAGGAAAATGAGAAAGATGTGCCGGTTTGAAATGATGACATGGTGCAGTATAATTGTTATTGTGCCAGGGCATCCAAAACGCAGCCGATCGTAGCGAACACGATGATATATGGCTCAGCTTGTCTGAGGGCTAGTGGACGCGACTAGGCGAGCAGGAGCCGACGAGAACGACCGAGCGAACGGGCGGCTAGTGGAGGTGAGGAAAGGAAGGCTGGGGGCGACCAACGGCTAGCGGAGGTGATAGTGGCCAAGCTGGAGTTTGGGTTAAAAGTTAGAGTTTGAGTTTGAATTCGAACCAGAGCCCGGGCCAGACTTTAAGTGCAAGCCAGGGCAAGGCAGGGAGCTCGCATCCAAGCAGAGGAAGTCTGGAGCTAATGGATGGAGCATATAGGGAGGGAGCAGAGTGGCAGTAGACAGGCAAGCAGCGGCTTCAGCATCAACCCACCTACCCGCACCAGCGGCCTCCACTCCCCCCAAAGCGGTAACCTCATATTAGCAGCCAGTTTACTAGACGTCACAAATTCATGGTTTAGCCCTAAGGCTCTCAACGTTAGTGTAAGTGACTGCCTTCCAGAACCTTCTCTTAAGGTTCACACAGGTCAAAGTTCACACAGTTGGCGAAAATTGCTTGGTAAAAGTTTATTCTTGCTTGCATATATTTACACGCACTTGGACGTGTATGTAGAGAATCAATTCAGTGAGCAGATCTCAGCAGTCCATTCCTTTCTTCGTGTCAACACCTCGCAGACACTTCGTTCCTGCTTCATTTGCTGCTTCGTTTTTCTGCTTCGTTTTCCTTTTCTTGCCGCGTTCTTTTCAGTTCAAAGTTCTTGCAAAATGATTCTGTTCAAATAGAATAATACTCGGAGGGAGGAGCGAGCCCAGTAGATAGAGTATTTATAATTTTTGATTGACTCCGCGAATAAACTAGTCAGTTCACGGAGGTGGGGTATCATGACTCCGCGAACGGACGGTCAGTTCACGGAAGGTGGGCCTCCGTGAACTGACTAGGTACTGCGCGGAGGAACCGCCTCCGTGAATGGACTAGAACAGTTAATACCAGCTGTCATACAGTCTGGAAGTGTGAAGGGGTGATTGATGTGCATTGCCTCCGGTGGGATCAGGTCGATACGCCTTTCGACTTCCCAGAATGCGTGTCTGGGTTTTGGTTGTGAACAGAGATCTTAGACTCGGTCGAGGGACAGTTGCTGAAACATCACACACGACCGTACGGTGCCCAGGGCTTTCTCAATAGCTTTCAACAGGTAGCCATCTAAGCGTGGGGGGCTTCGTCCAGCAGTTATTAGTGTTGAAGATAAAAGGGAGGCTATATGCGGTATCTGTGCAATCTTCTGATATCTGTTCGAAATATGGTACATCGAGGAGGTGTCTGGCACGACCTTTAAGTATCTGCAGAGCATGTGGCAAGACACTGACTACCGTATTTGGTTCCGCCAGTGTGTAGGATGTACATAGTTGGGATAGGGTTACGTTTCGAGTCACGTGGGCGGCTCAGTGCTGTGTACAACTAAGAGCCTTCTCCTGAGAATAGACATCACGTTTCTAGCCAACTACATCTTGGTAGCAACACGTCAACACCCTCTTTTGCCTCGATTCCGGTGCCTTAGCCGCGACAATTCGAACGCAATTGAGCAGATCGAGAGGACCTACGATAACCCTTCAGAAACCCAAACCCGTACGCGTCACACGGAGACCCCCCCGACGCGTCGAAGCGAGATCACGAGATACTATACACGAGACGACAAGCGAAACCATGTGTGAGACCCAGAGAAAGAGACCCAGAGAAAAAGACCCAGAGAAAGAGACCCAGAGAAAGAGACCCAGAGAAAGAGAACCAATGGCGCGTTCAGTAACCCCGAAGAGAGTGCCGAGGCAGAGCATGATGCCACCTCAGCCGGACGCGAACAGCAACCGCAGTGACGAACCGTGGTACCACGACCCTGAGTACCCGGGGGACCCAGTCAACCTCGTGCGAGACCCGGATGACGAGGATCCCAGAACAAACGAATTTACCCAGTACCGTAACTGGATACTAGAGAAAGCGATCAACGGTTCAGAGGAGAGCAGGCGGTGGAGACGATACATCGCCGCTGTTGAAGATGCTTGGGCGGAATGTTTCGAAGAAGCAGAGCAGTGAACAATGGAGAACGCACAATTGGGGGCAGAGAACCAACAGCTACGAGCAGGGACAAACGACGGAAGAGAGGAGGAGGCTGAGCAGGCAACGAGAGAAGCGCTAGCGGCGAGAACACAGGCGGAGGAGGCCCAACAAGAAGCAGCCCAACTTAGAGTGCAACTGGCCGAAGCACATGAAGCCACAAGAACGGCGGAACAAGCAGTTCGAACAATGATGGCGGTGAGCCCACGAAACCTTGACTACGACGACGCGGGAACTGGAACAAGAAACACGACGTTCACAATCAACCCGAAACGATTACCGGTATTTAAGGGAGGGAGAGATATGCAAATCGTGGGCGATTTCATCGACGACCTCCAGCGCCAGTTCGAAGCTCGCTGTTACGAAATTGGATGCCTCACAGGCAACAACAGCAGAACCCCAGCCGGGAGCGGCACCGCCACCCCTACGACAGCAACGATGATGGGCGAGGGCACCCCAAGAACTGATAGCTGGAGCCGGTATGCCCTACTCCAACTGAAGGAGACGGCCGGCCGGTGGGCGACGTCCAAATATCCGAATAGCCAACCATACCCGACCTGGGACAACTTTTGCAGGAGCCTGAAGGAGGAGTTCACTCCCCTGGACGCACTCCGGAACTTCGAAGACGAGTGGCGACTCCTCATGATCACAGCCAAGGGTCATGTAGCTACCTTCAACGAAGAATTCCGGCGGCTACGACTACAACTTGACCCCCATTCGCCGATGACCCCACAGCAGCTGCTGGAAGCATACGCGTCGAAACTTCGACCGAATGAGGGAGCCCACAAATCGTTTATCCAATATCGAAACTTCAAGGAGAGATGGGTGGAGAACCGACACTGGAGAGGTCGATGGTGTTTGTAGCCGACTCTGACACCACCAGCCCACCGAAAGACAAAACCAGGGAGGCCGAAATCTCCGCGATGTACGGTAGAAATACGAACCGCAAACGAGGCAACTACCAGGGCAACCGACCACTACTAGCACCCAACGAATGCGCCCTCTGCCACAGCACGGATGGGCATTGGGTGTATGACTGCCCGAACCAAGAGACATAGGGTGAAAGAAATGGTGGAAACAACGGTAGTCGAGGAGGTCGTGGGGGACGTGGAGGGGGTTACGGCAAGAGTGGCCGAGGTGGCCGAGGAGGAAGGGCCCAACGGGAAGTGAATACGACAGAAGCGACAGGAGGCCAGAGAGAGACAGCAGGCCAGGTGGGAGAGAATGCGTGAAACGCCTAGGGGGTGCTGCCGAGTGCACAGCATGCCCGGAGGCACGGGAAATGGTGGAAACAGGCGCGGGGGTTCAGGCGGGCAGAGATAAAGTTCGCAAGAGTACTAATATTAATTTGTTTTACTCCGAAAGTGATAACTCAAATCTGCTTCGTTTCAACCTCCCCGTGTTATACCCACCTAGCCACTCACCAGAAAGAGGAACAGAAGAGGGAGTGCAAGCATACACTCTATACGATTGCGGTGCTAGCCATAAGTTCGTTAGCCCGGACTTCATACAAAAGCTACCCAACGGCAAACTAAAAGCTCGGCAGCGCAGAAACATGCAATTGACCACCGCGGGGAAAGTCAAAACCTTACCACTGAAGGAAGTACGCCTAAACCTGGACATTGGCGGGCTTGCATACCAAGGATGGTTCATCATCTACCCGCTAGCCAAATATGAAATTATCTTAGGAAAGGACTGGATGGAAGATATCCCACACCATGTCAATCATAAAAAGAACCGGTTATGGTTGGGCGGCGATGGAGATGGGAACCGTTTCAAATGCACAATCGACGGACTTAAGAAAGACGAAGGAAGAAATACCCAACTCCTGGCAGTGGCAGCAAAGAGAGTGCCAGTACAGAAAGAAAATAGCTATACGGTGGGAGAACTCTTAGCGATGGAACTCGGAGCTGAAATGGTGGATGAAGTGGTAATTGGGGAGATCGTCGACGAGGCGACATTCAAGGCAGACTGTGCGGCGATCTGGATGGAATGCATGCGCGCAGAGGGGACACCAGAGAAGGGCGATGTAACCGAATTATCGGAGTTCGAACGACGTGTACGACAACAATACCACGACATCTTCCTGGAACCCGAAGGACTGCCGCCAACAAGGGCATCGGGTGGTTTCCATATCAGGACAATCCCGGGGATACAACCGCCACACCGCAGCCCGTACCGACAGACAGCGGCAGAGTGGGAAGAGTACAAAAATCAGACAGCTGAGCTACTAGAAAGACACAAGATACGAAGCTCTCACTCGCCATACGCAGCACCAGTGCTCTTCGTACCAAAAGGGAACGGCAAGCTCCGAATGGTCATCGATTACCGAGCTCTCAATAAAATCACAATCAAGGATCGTTTCCCGTTACCGCACCCAGAAGATCTCATTGCATGTTTACAAGGTGCCAAATGCTTCTCCAAACTAGATTTCCACAGCGGGTACCATCAGCACCGCATGCACCCAGACTCGATTGAGAAGACAGCCTTCATCGGACCCGATGGATTATACGAATGGCTGGTAATGCCGTTTGGTCTGGCCAATGCACCAAGCGAATTCATGAGGTTAATGGCAGACCTCCTGAGGGAACACATCGATGGTGGCTATTGCATTGTGTTCCTGGACGACATCATGATATATTCCAAAGACTGGGAGACCCACGAGAAACACGTGCAGGCAGTACTCGATTCCGTTCGCTGGGAGGGTTTTCGACTGCAAAGCGACAAGTGCCAGTTCGGTAAAGCTGAAGCACCTTTCCTTGGATTCATGGTCAACGGAAATGGTGTGTTGATGACTGCTGACAAGATCACCGCGATCGCAGACTGGCCAGACCCAGCGCCACCAAAAGAAATGCGCAGCTTTGTCGGGCTTGCGGGGGTATACCGCCGCTGTGTTAAGAATTTTGCTAAAATTGCAGCCCCCCTGACTGCCTTGCTGAACGTAACGCAGACAGAGTTCAACAGAGTACAGAACGACCTGGAAAAGTGGGAACAGGTCACCAGAGCAATCGATATCCTCAAGGCAGCCATGCTGGCGCACCCGGCACTCGCGCTACCATCGAAACAAGGAGGTCAGTACCTAGTAAGGACAGATGCTTCGGATTTCGCGATTGGAGCCACACTGCGGCAAATGCAAAAGATGGAGGACGGCAAATGGACAGACAGAATCATCGCCTACTTTTCTCGTAAGCTACACGATGCCGAGACCAGATATTCAACGTACGACAAGGCACTATTGGGAGTTAAGGATGCGATCGAACATTGGCGTTTCTACCTCCACGGAGCTGGCGGATTCATGGTTAAAACAGACCACTCAGCTCTGCAGCATATCCTCAAGCAGCCACGCCTGACGAGTCGGCAAATGCGACTCCTAGAAACCCTGATGGAGTACGACTTCCAAATCAAGTATCTACCGGGAGCCCGGAACTATATTCAGGACGCACTCAGCCGGCGACCCGACTATAAAGATCCACCACTACCACGCACAGTGCGAAAGACCACTGATAACCAAGAGAATAATGACCCCACGACGGAACTGATGCATACAAGCGTTATACAAGCGAACGGTTGGACGGACGAGGTGCGGGCAGCATATCCAAACGACCCTTATTTTGGCATGGTATATCGGGAGCTCCAAGGCACCGCGGCGAACCGAGACCAGGAAACCCCAGGATGGAGGAAACAACGACAAGATAGAGCACGACACTATTGGATGAATGATGACGGCCTAATTTTGCACCGTGCAACCGACCGCCTTTGCATACCCAGGGAACTCCAAATCACAGTCTTACACGAGGCACATGACTCAGCAGTGGGCGGACATTTTGGAATCGATTGGACAGCCTCAACAGTGGGTAGACGGTTCTTTTGGCCGCGCCAGTATCAGACGGTCAAACAGTACGTCAAGGGGTGCGCTGCATGCCACTGGGCAAAGTCGACAAATCAGAAACCATATGGCCTACTGCAATCACTGGAAGTTCCCAGCGAACAGTGGCAACGTATCAACATCGACTTCATTACAAAGCTACCGGTGAGCGACGGGAACGACACAATCATCACCTTCGTTGATGCCCTGACGAAAAGAACAATCGGGACGGCTGCGACTGAGAAAGACCTCATGGCTCAACGTTTCGCGGAGATCTTCATCGACGTGTACTTCCGGCTACATGGGATCCCAGAGTCAATCGTCAGCGACAGAGACGTCAGATTCACTTCCGACTTTTGGCAGCACCTGAACGAAATCTGGCGGACTAAACTACGAATGTCAACAGCTTTCCACCCACAGACGGACGGACTTGCACAGAAGGCTAACAGTATCATCGAACGCTACCTCTGTACCTTCGCCAGGCAACGAAAGGAGTTGGGCAAAGCTACTACCATTAGCAGAATTTGCGTACAACACTAGCAAGCACAAGGCAACTGAGAAAACCCCGTTTGAAGCAGATCTCGGATACGTCCCACGAATGCCCCTCGATATCATCGCCGCGACAACCTGTGCAAACTCAACCTGGCAAGGAGGGCAACAAGCGGTCAGCTTCGCGACCACCATGGCAGATATCCTTGCCCAGCTTAAGGACTGACTGGCGATCGCCCAAGCCGCTCAAGCTGCGGAGGCGAATAGGAAGCGCCAGCCGCACAACTTTCAGACCGGCGACAGAGTCATGATCAACACCTGCATCATGCCATTGACCTACGCCGCAGCAGCACCAGGCACCGATACAGACCAAACGGGCGCGAGGCTTGGTCGGGCACTACAACAACGATATGTCGGCCCATACACACTCGGCATACAGCGCGGCAATGGCAATGCCTTCGAGATCACCGACATGCCTGAACACCTCCGCATACACAAAACCTACAATGTCAGCGAGTTCAAGCGGTGCACTATTGACGAATCCTGACCACAAGAACCACCACCACCGATCAGAGTCACCAAGACCGGCGAAGTAGAAAAAGGATTAGAAGCCATCCGGGAGTGGCGAACCAGCGAAGACGGCAAGGTCCAATTCCGAGTTCACTGGGAAGGGGAGTCAGGGAATCATGGAGAAAGGAAGGTCGAGAGAGTGAGAAGCATATTATTGCCTAGCAGGGTACCGTGTACAGTATGGATGGAAGCCTTTTTGTAGGGGGAGGTGGATGTAGGATGTACATAGTTGGGATAGGGTTACGTTTCGAGTCACGTGGGTGGCTCAGTGCTGTGTACAACTAAGAGCCTTCTCCTGAGAATAGACATCACGTTTCTAGCCAACTACACAGTGTGCACTGTCGTGCAGTGGTGTCCTCCCTACCCTCAACCAGGTAGTGATAGAGTCGTCGCTAAAGTTTCTCTTGTGGTGTTTGTCAGTGTTCGAAACCGGCCAGGCCGGGCCGGCTTTGATAGGTTGAGGCCCGGCCGGCCCGAAAGCCCGCGAGTCGGCCGGGCCCATTTCCAGCACTAGTGTTTGTTCCTCCTGTGACGTTTTTTTCGGTGGTAGAAGTTCGCAGATATGGTTTGGCTGAGTGCAGTGTTCTAAACCGGCCTTGTCACTATAAGCATCTTTGTCGACGTCATCTATTCATGACGATGCGGATTCATGACGGTGCGATCGTCGACGTCATTCATCATGATGATGCAGCCATCTCTTGGTGGCAAGAGTCGTCATGAAGGCACAGCGCTTCATGGCAGGCCTCGGCATCTTATGGAATGGCACCGTCAGTAGTAGTACTTAAGAGAAGACATTCTCCACGTATATAGACAATCAGACAACTCTAGAACTCCTAAGTTTAACAGGCCTTATTAAACTTAGGAGTTCTAGAGTTGTCTTGTCTTATTGTCTATATACACGGAGAATGACTTCTCTTATATACTATGGTAAGTATACTGTCATGATGTCAGGCCGAGGTCTGCAGGCATGCCATCAGGCCGAGGCATGGACGTCATGATGCCCTACGCCTTCACAATGCTATAAGCTCCACCATCAGAAGTGGCCGCATGGCCGCACCGTCATGACTAGATGACGTCGGCCCTATATAATATTGTAACAGGCCTTGTTGAATAATTGCTTGATTCTCTATACAATCTATGCAAATATCTATGGTCTATATACAGCTTGACATAGAGTCTGAAACTCTCGTGCTTACGCATCGTATGTAAGCCACGAACCTCATACAACCCTGAACCTCATACAAGCCTGAACCTCATACAAGCCTGAACTTCATACAAGGTCGGAAACAGTAGACGAAACCCATTTATGCAACACTTCCCCCTCTTGCTACACTTGATGGAGCAAGAAACAAAATAAAGAACATACGTGTGGTGATTCCCATAGCAGCCTCATTAAAACCCTGAGATTTGAACAGGGAAAGAGTACTACCGTAGCCTGAGGATGGCCATCCATAAAGAAGCAAAGACAACCGTATTTCCCAAAAGAAAAGTAAAACAACCTTAAAACAAACCTTGAACTGATCTCCATTACCATAAACCCATTGCCTTCGTGAACTTCGTATGCTTATCTTTAGTAAGAACTTTTGTGAATATATCTGCCAAATTTTCGTCTGTGTGCATGTAGGAGTAGTTGACTATTTGGCGCTTGTGTAGATCTTGACTATTGTGATAGTGAACGTCGATGATCTTAGTGCGAGCCTGGATGATTCCCGTGCTGATGAGGGCGAGAGCTCCCTGATTGTCGCAGTTGATTGGCAGTGGTGAGTCTTTCTGAGAACCGTGAATATCCTGCTGCAATTGGAGTAACCATTTGGCTTCTCTGGAGGCCTCCGAGCAGGCGATGAATTCGGCCTCAAAAGTTGACATGGCGATAAGGCCATGCTTTCGAGACTGTCACGAGACAGCTCCATTGCTGGGGAGAAACACATGGCCTGCCTGAGATTTGCGGTCCGCGCTGTCATTGGCCCAATCGGAATCCGGGTACACTACGAGACTATTGCCGATTCCGACGTCGATGTTGTTGCTGTTGAAATGTAGTTGAAAATCGGCTGTAGATTTGAGATACTGAAGAACTCTCTTTGCAGCAGTCATATGGCTTGTGAATAGTCGCGAATTGTAAAGGGAAAGAGCAGCGACTGCATACAATATATCTGGCCGAGTTGCAAGTGCTGCGTACATTAATGATCCCACGACTGCTTGATAGTCTCTGATATCTTCCAGTTCCTTCTCCCCCTGATCTTCGGCCAAGTCTAACTTTATATTGGGGTCCAAGGGCATTGAGACACCGTGAGTATGCTCCATATCGAATTGTCTGAGAATCGTGGTGATATAGGATTTCTGACCGAGACTGATTCCGGTACCATTTTCATCGCGGTGGATCTCGATGCTGAGGAATTGACGTGCCAGGCCGAGATTTGTGATTTTATATTTCTCTGAGAGTTTCGCCTTGACCTCAATTGCAGCTTTGGCGGCGGCCTCTGGATATAATATGGAGATATCGTCGGCATACAGAAGTATAGGAAGGCTGTCACTGCGGAGATAGAGGTTAGGATCGGCAACGGATTGAGTGAACTCAAGAGAGAGTAGAAAGGCATTGATATCGCCGTGCCATAACCGCGGAGCTTGTTTAAGACCCTAAAGAGCTTTCCTGAGTCTGACGATAATCTTTGGTGCGTTGAGGCCTTCTGGCCATCCTTCTGGCAAAGTCATATAGATGTGGTCATCGTCGATTTCGGGGTTTAGGACAGCGGTAACTACATCCATGCGGTCCATATTCCACCCGTATCTCCCGATGAGAGAGATGAGATACCGAAACGTAGTTAGCTTCCCAACAGGGGCATATGTCTCACCGAAATCCGTCTGCTCGTATCCTTTTATGACTAGTCGTGCTTTATACCGTGTGGACCCATCAGAGTTGTGTTTAGTCTTGTAAACCCACTTAGAGCCAATCGGCTTAACTTGCAGTTGCCGTGCTTCCTGGCAGTTGAGAGCGGAGAAGGTGTTATTGAGCAAGATCGATGTGCTTTCTTCCTCCATGGCTCTTTCCCAGTGATCTCGTTGAGGGCTTTTCATAGCTTCCACATATGTGAATGGGTCTTCTATGGATGCCGTTAATGCTTCGGCGGAGGCTTTACCTTGACTTCTTGTGACACGACTTGCTATCAGCGGTGCTGGAGCTGGAGATGCTGGCGGTAGTTGGCTTGACTTCTTGATTACCACTGCCGAACGCCGGGCATTCTGATCCTCTCTGCAGAAGCGCCAGCTGTGGGGGATGTTTTCTGCGTCTGCTGCCGAACGCTGGGCAGTCTGATCCTCTCGGCGGCGGCGCCGTCTGTGGGCGTTTGCTGCTTCCTCGTCATGAGCTTCATGCATATGAGATATGAATCTCTTACCTAACTGCGTTGGTTGACTATCTTGCGCTCGGAGAGGCTCATCTCCGGAATCTATTTCCTTGATATATTCCTTGTCTTCTGGTAGTCCAAACATATCGATATCGATCTCATTGCTTCCATGCTGACATGACATGTGTGCACTTCTCTCTTCGTCGAAGACGACTTCTGATTGGGCTTTCACCTTCTGGAATTCAGGGTCCCATATCCTCCACAACGTCGTTGAGTCGTGTGCGTAGCCTACCATCATGCAGGGCTTTGACCTCGGGCCCAATTTGCCTAGGCGTTGTACTTCGGGGATGAGGCTGCTGGCGTAACATCCAAATCAACGTAGGTTGTGGAGAGGAGCTTGATACGATATTTCGTTGCCGGCAGCATCGTGTGTAGGTTGGCCAAATCCATGCAGCATCTCATATGGCGCTTCGTACGGTGCTTGGTAGCCATCCCGATCATCTCTCTTGGATAGGCCTTCGATTGGAGATCTTTGGTGAAGATAGACCGCGGTATTGACTGCTTCTCCCAGAACTGAATGGGGGCTTGGGAATCGATCATCATCGCTCGGGCGTTCTCAGTGATTGTTCGGATCATTCGTTCGGCAACACCATTCTTATGGTGAGCATATGGAGGGCATGGCTCGTATGCGGTTCCGCAGGCTGCAAGGACAAATCTGAAGGTCGTATTGTCGTATTCTCCGCGTCCATTATCGCACCGGCATCGTTTGATTTGATAGCCCTGGCCCATAGCATCAATTCGGGCCTGGCAAGACTGGTAGGCGGAGGTGCAGGTTTCGGCTTTCTGATTTGGGAGCAGCCATACAGATGTGTACCGCGTGTAGTCGTGAATGAAAAGTATATAGTACCGATTGTCTCTGAAGGTCGGTGTAGAGCAGGGACCACATTCATCCGAGTGTAGCAGTTCAAAAGGCTTCGTAGTGCGTTTGACTGGCACTCTGATGAACCATTGTTTGTGCTTTGCTTGGATGCAGACTGTGCACATAGAATCATCGTGTGTATATCCGCCAATCAGAGACTTCATGGCGGTAGGTTTCAGATGAGCTAGTCATCGGTGCCACGGCCTTGAATCTGAGATTGTGAGAGACTTTCGAGTGGACTTAGTTATGGTTGCCGTAGGTGCATTTGAAGACTCGATCGTTGGCTCGATTGTAGGTTCTGCGATTAATACTCTTCTTTCTGTCTTTCTGTTTCTTCCTTTCTCGGTAGTCATCGATAGGAGTGCGGTCGCGGGGGCTATAATATATATGCCATTGATTAGTTTTCCGGCGAGGGTGCAGGAAGATGGCGAAGTTATGGAGCATTTTCCGTTCCGAAATATAGTCATATGCACGCCCAAATCTAATTGGTTGATCGATAAGAGGGAAAGTCGAAAAGTAGGAGTATGGAGAGCTTCGACTTGGTAGCCCTGAATGTCAACGAAGCCGTAGTTCGTGGAGATTACTGAGTTATTGTCACCGAGTTCGATTACTATAGGAAGTGAGAGCTTTTTGAACGTTGTGAAGCTGCTGCAGTCATTGAACATATGGTGAGACGCTCCGGAGTCAATGACCCACTTCGGAGTGGCAGCGGCGGCAGTGAGAGCATGAGCAGTCAGTCAGAGATGATCGCAGTCTCCGGCTGTAGCGGTAGCTTTCTTGGCTCTCCACAACTCTTTCACACAATTGTAGGAGACACAATCGACTGTGACGTGACCTGGAAGCCCGCACGGGTAGCAAATATGCTCGTCCTTTTCTCCGTTGTTATCTCCCTCTTGAACGTGTTTCCGTTTTCTGCATGCATCTGTGGTATGACTGTCAATTTTGCAATGGGTGCACTTACTCGGGTGGCTGTTTCCACTTCCACCGCTTCCACCACGTCCACCACGTCTACCACGTCCACAGCCTCGGCCTCGACCTCGGCCACAGTAGCCGCTACGCTGGGTGAGAAGGGCGGCCCCTGTGGATGTATCTCCGAGTTCATTGGTAAGACCAGATATAGTTTCTTCTTCTAGGAGATCATGCATGGCTTCTTCGGCTGTAGGTAAGGGTCTCCTATGCTTAAAGACCATTAATATCATCGCATATTGTGATGGCAGTGATGTGAATATTTGCGTGCGGGAATCGCAATCGGTGATTTCATCGTCTGTATTGTCTAGTTGTGTGTGGTAGTTGCTAAGCTTAGTGAAGTATGCTTCAAGCGGTTCGTTTTGCTGAGGTCGGCAGGCACGGAAATGGCGGAGAATATCCTTTCTGACGATGTACGATCCGACGGTGCCCAGGCTGGTTTCTAGTATGTTCCACATCTCGTGAGGGTTTTTTATACCTTTGATGATACCCCGTACTTCTGGGGAACAGGAAAGTCACATTATAGATGCAGCTTGGGCTTCTTTAGCCTTGCAATCATCGTAATCGATATAAAGGGGCTGCGGTTCAAAACAATCCCCGGTAACCATTCCGTATGCCCTCATGGCTGATAGGACAAGTATCATGTCGTCTTTCACTCGTCGTAATTGCTGTGAGTGAGCATAACGATATCTCCCCACTTGGTTTTATTGAAGGCGGATCCGGAGGTGGAAGTCATCGTGGGATCGTGGAGTTGGTACGTGATGGTGTTGAGTTTTAGCGTGAGGGTTAGGGTTGTTAAAGCATTTTAAGATCGTGAAATAATAGAAGTGAATGGTAACAGTAGTAGTCTTTAGATGGTAGCGGGCGCCGGGCTCATAACCTGTTGAATAATTGCTTTAGTCTCTATACAATCTATGCAAATATCTATGGTCTATATACAGCTTGACATAGAGTGTGAAACTCTCGTGCTTACGCATCGTATGTTAGCCACGAACCTCATACAACCCTGAACCTCATACAAGCCTGAACCTCATACAAGGACCTCATACAAGCCTGAACCTCATACAAGGTCGGAAACAGTAGACGAAACCCATATATGCAACAGAAGTGTCAATATCGCATTGAGTGATTTCTGATGACAGAAACGATCTCGTGTGGTGCAATGTGTATCCCAAACGTGTTCAGGGATCAAATACGGATCAGCCGACAGTCAGCATGCTTTTAAGTATGTTTGCACCATTTTCGGGGATCTTTCATCTCTGTTAGGTTCTGTGGAGTATCTCAGATCCACCCGGAATTATCCCACAAACGGTAGAAGGTTATCGTATCTATTAATTCACCCATCACAATTTTTACATTCAAAACTCATTCTCAAACAAAGCAAAACACACGCGCAAACTTTCTGAATTCGTTCAAAGAAATCATAGACACTATCCAGACTGAACGCGAACACACCATAACTCAGGCTGCCTTTTGTTTTCCACTTTCTATGTCAGTGGCGACCATCTTTCTCCGTGTAATGATCGTTTGTACCACCCAATAAATCCACAGTACGTTTCCGGATAGCGTTAATAAATCCGCAGTATGTCTCTCGGATAGCGGTTTCGAGTGTCTCTTCCAGCTATTGCCCCAGGATAGTTTGTCAGTGGTGTCGAGGTATTTAGTCCGCATGGTCATAAACCTTGGTAAATTTGAACACAACCCATCCAGCAGTGACCAGAACCTGTACAGCTATCCAGCAACGGCATACCAGCGCCAACTAGGATGATTATTGAATAGATCAACATTCATCCCAAACAAACTCTATCCCAGTTTGGGCGGATATGTTAGGATATCTAAAAGTGAATGAGGCAACAAGGTAAGGAAGGTCTTACTGGTGTAAACATCAATGGCAAGAAAATGAACTTTCCCTCAAAATTAGTTTGATAACTTCAGGATCGGCCGTTTGGAATAGAGATGGGCATACAGTAATCCAGCTAAGCCGCTTCATGCTTGCCGCCATTACAGTAGACTTTTTGCCATCTCCACAGAGATATGGCTTCATGGATGGAAACTAGATTAAATTCCTGAACAGAGATCAGTCACAGGTTATAACACACTTCAGCACCGAATCCAGGGATAAAACCTACAAGCTGGATCGTTTCCTTTGTCTCTTCATCCAATCGATCAATTCTTTCTGTACACACCCTTCAGCGCTTTAAGGTCGTCACTCAATGTCAAACTGTGTGTATAATTCCAGACTTCATCACACAGATAGTCATTTTCTTCGTACACACGTATGAATTCCTCAGCCTTTCCGATGTGTGCATGCATTGGTTTGCGAAGGTTAGTCCAACATTGTGCATCCTCAGTAGGTTATGACTGAGCTTATTGTCCATTCCTTGTTTCTCTAAAAGTTTTTCACGCTGTAAAAGTTTAGTATCAATGCCTTTAAATGCCGATTAACAAAGGATATGCTTACTGTTGAAGCTAGATGATGTTCCGCAGTATCGAAAAGAAGACACCATTTTTGTTTCAAATTTCGTAGAAATAGAGAAAAAAACTCAAGTCTATGATCTGGGATCCACCCGAACGACAACGTGCTGATGTATATCCGGGAGCTGAGAATCTCCATTCTGGCCCTGGGCCAGAAGTCTGTTCGTCTCGTATTTTCCCCTTCAGCATTATCCATGATATGCTACTTCGTTGTGGTGTCATTATTAAACTACTCCTACCGTCAACATCGCTGTCTTGGTAACTGAGGCCAACATAATATTGGAAACTGGAATAGCACCTCAAGAAAGCTATTGTCTTTGAGTAACGTGCACCAGATTGACCTCAGAATTGGGTTCGCACGCAACCTACCAGCTTTTGGGGTCGCTGCGTTCACGGTATGTGTCGATAGAATACCTTCATATGCTTGTTTGTTACCCCTGGTTGCCATACCCACATGACATAAGCAGAGGTTGTTGCAGGATCTTCTCGGGAAGTATTATCATCAGGCGTTGGAAGATACTGTTTGTGATCGAAAATATTCATGCTCTGTACGGAGTTCTGGTCGTCTGTGGAACTAAGAACAATATTAGCAACTGCCGATCATATACCTTTCACTGAGTGAACGTACTAATAATATCAATACTCTTCAAAGGCCTTACCGAAACATCGCCTATAATGTCATTCTCCCATAGTGTTTCTTTAGTGATATAACTTCTCTTCTCCGCGTCTCCACGAATCAAGATGCCGTCAACTGTAGCATTATATAATGTCCGCCATTTCTCTCAACACAAATTCTTCTTATATCAGCACTATTATAAAGAAGAAGATTGACCGTTTCGGGTCAGCCGCATTGATGGCGTATTCAAGTGGTCGGCGGTGAGGGTTCGGGGGCCGGGAGCATCCAGTTGGTGCAATTCAATTATGCTGATGCCCGACTTGTGAAGGCGTTGTTGCCGAGCCCCACAAAGTGGAGCATTCGTTCTCGGCGTTGCCACTTTCACTCGCTTCTCCGAATGCAACCTCGTTGGGACGAAAGAAAGATATCGGATGAGTCAGCCGATCCGAACGAAGGCTGATGATCAGGAAACTACTGCAGCACATTCTACTTTAATGTGCACAACCGGGGATGGAATCCTCCTGTTGCTCCCCTACAGCGAGGCTATGCGTGATATCATGTGAGTAAGATGTCAACAAAACCACTCTGAAAAAACATAATAAGAAGCCACACGATGTGTTGTTCGCCACTCCTAACGTTAATAATAGTCAGCTAAAGTGGTGGATTTGATAAGTTGCAAATCGTATCATTTGGTAGTGACTTCTGCCACGCTGTCTCCCGTGTCCACATTTCTAGCCTCGCTGGGCTAGACTTCATTTTCGAAATGTAGGGTAGGAGGCGAACCGCTCTCACATAGAGTACACACTCTAAGTTGGCACAAACGTGGTGATCCGAGGCTCGGAATTATTTTATAAATCCAACCTCTGGTTTTAATTTTGGGAGGGTTTTTCCGCAAAGTAACCACTGAGAAATAGAGATGTTTCCAATATTCTTTGACTTTAGAGCTTAAAATCACGTGCAGCTGTGGGAAGGGTTCCTATTAGCGTTTGTTCTTTACTACAATTTTTTTCATAGAACTCAAAAGGAAGATTTGAGTGTTGCTTATTTCATATAGCTTTACATCATCATGATACAACATCTATGCGACCAAAGATCTTTGAGGGAGCTCGTCGTCAGTAATCTGTTTATATTTACTCTACAATCTGTACTCGCATGTAAAATTAGGGTCGCATCAAATAGGTTCATGGCACAACCGCCGTCAATTGTGATTGGCACCTTACATAGCCGATGATCCCAATTGCTTTTTTAACCCAGTGTTCCTAAGCGGCCAGGCCGGCCTTAGCGGCGGCTTTCAAATGAGGGCCGGGCCGGGACTGCAGGCTTCTTGGCAGCCAGCCGGCTTTCTTTGGCGGCCAGCCGGCTTTCCTTGGCGGCCAGCCGGCTTTCCTTGGCGGCCAGCGGAATTTCTTGGCGGAACTAAGCCTAAACAGAATATTTTGTTTGAAAGATTCTCTGCTGCCTATACTAAGAAAGTCGCTAAAGTATGCAACGTAAACCATATCCAACTCCATCATCGTAGCTCTGCCATTGCTGTATTCCATCCATCAACCAGACCAAGGCTTATTCAGGCCAATGCATGCCAATGCTAGCTTTTTAAATCACGTGCAGGCCGGCATTTGACCCAGCATTCAGAATGGAGGCCGCTAAAAAGCCGGGCGGCCGGCCGGGCCGCTTAGGACACTGGTCTTCTGCAGCTACCTCAGCACAGGCAGAATGGAGTTGTTCAATGCAGAGCTATGGGCAATTGGAATCACACTTCGAAAATCTGTTGCAAGAGCAGAGGCATTGCAGGTACAA
>WHVE01000774.1:0-60090 GCA_015178995.1 Trichophaea hybrida
ACGTATTTTTATTTGAAATTCGGGCGCGAATTTGGTGGGGTTTGAGCGAAAATCTTGGCAAGGATTCGGTACGAACGTTTCGTCAATTCTCACGAACCCCTGCGGTTCGTTGCCAACACTAAACATAGGAATCATGCAAAAGTGGTGTACAAAGAAAGCAGCAGTTTGCAGGTATTATGGAACGAGTGGATTATGGGCAAAATCACTGTGTATATACCAGGCGTTCGGAGGAGAATAAGTTTCCGTTCTTGATTCGTTGTCTCGTCTTTTAATGGCGGTGGCCGAGTGATGGCAGTCAGCCGAGGCTGGGTAAGTGACCAGTATATAGTCATTTCGCGGGAGTGCAATTGCACTCCAGCGATTATCTTACTGCTTACGTGTACAATGAACATACTTTATCACTTCTTCTCGTGTGCAACGGTATCTATTCATACTATTGCGTACGGGGCCGTACTTGCCCTGACACGTCTACAAAACAATCGATTATCTTTGACTTTCACTTCTTTCACACTCGGTGATGCTGGATCGAATCTCTTGCATTCAGTCCTGATCCTGGTAGCTTCAGGCTACCCTCGAACCCCTGAGTCATCCGGCTTTCAGTTTTCGTAACTCTTAGAACGACGAGCCCGGAATCCTTGATGCCAAAGCTGTGAACCCTTGCCCGAAGAATGGATGTACAATTGTTTCTACCGATAATATTCATGTTTGATGTACTGTTATTCCTACCATTGAGGGTGCGATTACTGTCACCACACTTGCGATGCATTCTGCAAAGTATATAAATTAGCAAGGAATTTTGAAAACAGATCGGTCATCGAATTCTATAGGAGACAAATCTGTGTATCTGTAACGGCAGCCGGCCGATGGCTGGGTAAGTGCCCAGGATATAGTCACTGCGCGGAAGTGCAATTGCACTCCAGCAATTATCTTACTTACTATCATACTTAATGTCTACTCTACTTTATCACTTATTCTCAAGCCTCGCAACAGTACAAACTGGTACAGGATCGAGTGCAAAACTGTACTGAACTATGTAATACCAACTGTTTGAATCCACAAACTGTACCAGACCTATATACTGGTATACTGAACTGGTTTGTACCAGTAAACTGCCGGTACAAAAACTGCTAGTATATACTGGTATAACTGAAAGACTGCCAGTACAAACGAGCACTAATAAGAACACAGTCATTCATACGCAGGCGTGGTACATCATTTGCCATGCACTAGTAAGAATCATTGAGTAATTATGCTATTCTCACATGCATTGTCACGTCCTTGCTAGGCTAGCACTCAAGGTTAGTAAGCGAAAGTGCAGCGGCAACCATACCAACAGTATAATCCAGTATACCAGTATAATTTTGTATCTGTACTGTAGTTTATAGCACTCCAACTGTACCAGCTATTTCTCAAACTGTACCAACCAACTGTTTGTCGGTACTGGTATTTGCTGGTATACTGGTACAAACCAGTATACTGTTGCGAGGCTTGCTTATTCTCGTGTGCAACCATATCTACTCTTACTCTTGAGTACGGAGCCATACTCTGGCGTACTCGCCTTTACACTATGATCGCACTTTTTGAAATGAGATACGTTTCGCTCACAGAATTCGCGATTACCCCTTTTCAACGTGTTGGACCTACACCGAAAATCTTGTCGATACAAGCTCAGTAACCATCGTATTGAGTTGATTGATGAAAGTAGACGTACTCCGAAACGATTCAGAAGTCAATTAGTCACGGAAGATGCGTCGCAGACCATGATGGCCATACCACCACCGAAAAGTCCACAAAACCCGTCGGACGAGAGTAATGGCCTAGGAACGGACGATCAGGTCGAATCGCAAGTCAAGCAGACGATTCCGAGCCTTTTCGGAAGTCAATTGATCACGGGAGACGCGTCACCTGCCATCACAGGCACCCCTAAGAACTTGAAACAACGTTACTATTCTCGACCTACAACGAATGTCATCACCAGATCAATAAATCAGAATCAGTATTCCTGTATCGAGTCAGTTGACTACCGCAGAGACGATTCCAAGGCATTCGGAAGTTGATTGGCCCTGAGAGACGTGTCGCCAGCGAAAAACCCTACTCTAAATGAGAATTTCGAAAACGACGCAACATCTTACTTTTCGAGACCTTGGAGCATTGAACTTCACCATTACTCGTGAGTCCACGACTGCGGAGACCATTCCGTGGCAATTCGGAGGTCATTCGAGTCGAGGAGTCGAATCACCGACCGCAATCGCTACACGTCGCAACATATTACTATTCACACCTATACCGAGTATCATCGCTACTCTAGTGTGATGGCTTAGGCTATGTATACTCTTCAATCTAGTCAATTGACTGCAACAGAGATTATCCCGAGAGGAATCCGGAGGTCACTCGATCACGAGAAAGGCGTTACTGGCCATCATGGCACCGCCTAGGAGACCTTGAAACGCATTCACCGAGATCAATCAAATACGAAGGATCGAAATAAGTCGGAATGTCATCTATAGCACGTAGTCTAGTTCAATTGACGATCCTTACACGTGTTGAATCATCGGTTCTACAATACCTCTTTTCCAACGTGTCACTATTTGGTACCCACACAGCTTATTATCGCTGGGGTGATGATTTGAGACAAGTATTGCATCTATTGGAGTGGATTGATGTGAGCAGAGGCGATTCCGCAGCGATTCGGAGGTCGATCGATTCAGATAGTTGCATCACCGACTCTGATTGATACATGTTCATAAACACATACTCACACGACCCACAAGTGTCGAAGATTTGTCAAGTACACCCAATTCAGGTTATTGACGGTAGTTAGTAGTGACGATTGTGAAATACATTCGGAGGTCAGCCGGCGCTGAGAGACGAGTCACCGACCAGAAGACCACACTACCGAGATGTCCTACATTCACCGAGAGCATTCGCATACGGATGAACGAAATGGCAATTGAGCAGCTTCAAGTGCTAGCGAAATTTTATCAGACCCAGATACTGGAGCTGCGATTGTAGATCATGAAGCAGCTCAGAGGGGGAAGTCAAACCCCGAATGTTCTAAAGTGTCCAGCAGATCAAGCGGATTCTCCATTGTGCGATTCTACGAAATGCGAACAAAATCACCCCTCAAGTCATCGGATCTCCAAGCGGGAATGAATGCACATTTAAGTCGTGGTATCCCCTTGTGGGAATGGATGCATCTTCTCCTCCATATCCCTGATCTGGATTGGGTATATGGTTAACCATTGGTATATAGGAGAATAAATGTCATTTAAGTTGTCAAAATCCCAATTGGGTGCGACATGCACATGATTCGCATAGTATGCGTCTCCGTGCAGTGACGTGATAGCCTTCGGTTGACTAACTGTATGAGCTGCCTCTGGGCTTGCCTAGGCAACAAATCTGGAGAATCATTTTACTTTTGGCCCTTCGAACCCCAAGCGGAGAGCGCCACAGGCGGCCACCATCGTGACGTCGGAACCTCCGCAGGAAACGAAGTTTCGGCTGCCGGAGGGCGGTGAAGAGAATATGTCTCCAGACATACATCTACTTTTAGCCACCGCATTCGGTAACCTGCTTGCTAGCAATGAGGTTGTCGAGGCTGTTGCCACACGAGCTGGACGATTGCCTAAGGGTTGCTGTGAGCTTGCATGGAAGGCGCCACACAAATAGTGGGAGAAGCCCCATGTGCTGATCGAGCGAGCAGGAGCAGCGGCGGTAGTTGCCGCAGATGAGCGTTCTTACGGAAGCTTGAATGACTGCTACCAGCTCACCGAGTCACGAAGGGAGCAAGCCATCCGCGTACCGTCCAACGAGATCGTGCGATTGGCATCGCTACTCCCGGGGTTCCTTACCCCCCATTAAGATGAAGTTGAATGCCCAAAGCTAACATGTACAGATGGAGAGATGAGCACCTTCCATCGTAGCTACAGACGATGGAGGCCTCCAACTGTCGAAGATTGTGGAGGTCTTGAGTGAGGCCAAGGCCGAGACACTCCCGCCGCATCGTCCAATTGACCATGCGATCGACCTGAATTCCGGGCATAAGCTGCCATATGGGTAGATCTATAACCTGTCGGAGGTTGAGTTAAGAACTCTAAAGACATATTTCGAGATGAACCGGGCCAATGGGCCTAGCCAATGAGATTAACCAGTGGTAATCATCGCCGGCGACAGTGCCGATACTTGTGCAAATCAGCATTGCAACCATAACACAACCACTACGCATGTATATCTGCGAACCCTTTATGAAACTAACAGAGTTATGGTAGGACCACTATATGCAGGTTGTTTGAGTGTTGAGTGAAATCCAATTGCACACACTCGGAGAAGGATAGTCCTCGGGTATATGGAAACACTATGTTTCGTTTGAATTTCTACTCTCTGCTTAAGAAATTCTTACTTTAGATGATACGCAACGTGAATTGCAATCGCTATGGCAACCGAATTGCCAGAATCAAAATAATCGACATAAGATTCAATACCGTACGAACCGGCATAATCACAAGTCGTTGGCAGGGCACCGATCTCCAAAAAAGATGGATGACCGTCATGCAACGCAAAAAACACTCAGATCCTAGGAAAGAAGGATCGCGACATGAAACTCTTAATTCACTACCGAACTCTCAATATGCACACAATCATGAATCAATGAGAAACGGCAACTAGGCCGATGGCACGTATCGAGCCATGGGAGAGCGGCGGAAGAGCCGTGGAGCACCGATTTCTGGAGTACACAGCGCAATCGTGCACACTCTTGGGAAGGATAACAAAGTCTTCTTGCCTATATGGCGATACCAGGTTACGTTTTAATTCTACCCTATTCTTTAAGAAACACTGACTTTATGAGTGATACTGCATGATTCGCAATCCAATGCAGATACCGAAGCATAAAGCCAGATGGCAATCGAACTGTCATATCAATGTGGAAACCGCTAAGAATCGACACATACACACCGGTAGGATGATAAGTCCTCCACGGAGCACTGACCTCAAAAAGCGGGGGATGACCGTTCCGGAAACTGAGAAAACCCTACTTCAAACGAATTCCGCACCGGAAGTGCTGGAACAACCTGCCATCACCACCGCAACACACCAGTCCGGCTGCAGACGTCAAGTGCACCAGGAAGTCAATAAGATCAACTGCAAGTGCACCAGGACCTGAGGAATCAACAAGATGTCACTTGTTGCGATGCTGGTCTTCATCACCGAATCGGCAGCACCACCGAATGCATCGAACGCACAATCAGCGGCAACCAACAATATTAATGGAGTCAACCGCACCTAATACTGGCGGCCGAGAGCCAGCCAAATCAGCAGTCGAGAGATGCCAATCTGCGCGGAATGCGAACCAACTGCACTCCATAATGGACGTATGAGACTAACAGCGATTCAGAAGGCCTGGTCTTCCGACACATTGGCAATCGACGTCAATGCAAAGATAGTCGACTCGCGCATGTCAAACACCCCTGATCACGAGAACCAATGAAAGGTCGTCGCTGGAGCTCTGACTTACCAAGGGAGGATATACGTTCCTGCTGGTCAAACACTTCGTGCTATCGTGATAAGTCACTGTCATGACAACCGCGAATCAGCACTCTTCGGAGCTCTTAAGATCACTGAACAAGATTCTACGGACCGCTACTGGCCTGCCCGTGATGGACACGTACATAAGGAGGTACGTCAGTGGCTGAGAAGTTTGCCACTGCGTCAAGGCCCCACGGCACACTAGACATGGTACAATGGTGTCCTTGGCATCTCCGACATGAGCTTGGCCAGGCGTGACGATGGATTTTGTCACCAACTTGCCGGAATCATCCGACCCTATTCCACGAGAATCTTAATCATTGTCATTTGGCTAATGGAAATGGTGATCTTCCTGCCATGCCGAAAGAACATTGATTCACCGGAATTGGCCAGGCTCTTCTTTGAGAATGTTATTTGCAAGCATGATTCTGGACGAGGCCAAATGGCAATGGATAGTCAAATCCGGATAACCGATTACGAGTCAATCTGGTGTCAATTGATGAGACCCATATGATCAATGCCGAGAACGAAGGCTATTACCGATGAAGACTACCATGTGCTTGGATATACGAAAGCACGGAGACATGGAATTGGAGAATTCATACGATTTCGAGAGCTCTAGCGCAGCAGCTATGATCAAGATATGTACATCATGCAATTATTCAAGTTGACTGCTGCAGAGATGCATTACCGGCGACGGTGGTCTCAACCCCTGAGACAACGTTCATGAATGCGTATGACGAGAGAAACCCTATACGAACGTGTATACTCGGAAGACTATCGATAACCAGGAGTTACCATCGAATAAGGCAATTAGTTGGAAGCCGTATGACCATCTACGCAACCATCAACAGCCGCCAGTCAATACCGTCTGAGTTCTCAAAGGAGGTCAGCGGATTCGAGTGCAAGGGAATGGGCCGTCTGCTTTCTCCATGGAGGCCAGAGGGATTTCAGTGCTTGTGGATAAAGCCGAGGGAGCACTCCTGGGAGGTCAGCGTAATCTTGATTGCAAGTGCATCAATCTATGACGAACGAATGGCGGAAGCCAATGGCACCACCAATTCAAGCACCACCGAGACGGCCCTACGGGGATCAACTGCATGGATTTGGAGAAAATTGGAAGTCCGCCTGGATATTCGGAACCATAGACCTGAAGGTGGACTTGGAAGCCTGCTGAAGGAGTGGGCTTAGAATGAGGCCCCCTGCTGAAATGGCCTTGGATTCAGAGAAATGGGCTTGGAGGATTCAGGCTCAATTTGGAGGTTTCCTTCTCTTCTCTTTACTTTTCTTCTTTCTCTTCTCTTATTGGATCTCGGCCCGGTACAAATGGCGTCGGCATGGGTTTTTACCACCTACTACCAGAGGTGCAGTTTCCCCGTGCGCTGGATCCACCGAAAGGTCACCCTGGAGCGGTACCGATCGGTTGCGGGATTCATGAGGCCGTTCGAGGGCGTACGAGTCTGGATCTTTACTTTCTTTCCTTCTCTTCTCATGTACGGGTATGGCAGCCCAGGGGGTCTGCAGCTCGAGAGGGGGATGATGTAACAGCAGCGGGCCGATGGCCGGATAAGTGCCCAGGATATAGTCACTTCGTGGGAGTGCAATTGCACTCCAGCGATTATCTTACTTACTACCATACATAATGTCTACTCTACTTTATCACTTATTCTCGTGTGCAACCGTATCAAATCTTGCTCTCGAGTATGGAGCCATACTCTGGCGTACTTGCCCTTACAGTATCTTGCTTGTGGACCTTTCCAAGGCCTATGAATTCAGATATTTTCGCCAACCAGCGCCACTTCTAAATACATCGGCGAGGACGACAGGACCTGCGAGCGTATTCATTTTTCATATTGTTCAAAAAAAGGTACTGATTTAGATCACAGTTATCCAAACCCAACCATCCGTTGCACATGCGAAGCAATTCTGGATTGGGCTGTAATATCTACCTGCAACAGCAGCATAGAGAAATTCAATAGTTGTTTCAATTGCATTGAGGAACAACACTGAATAGTCAACATACTTTGGATTGTTGACCTCGAATCCTGATTGTGTTGGTACATAGCCCAACTGCAAGCCAATACGTTTTTTTCTTAGGCAACATATATTACAGCAGATATTCAAGCCAAAATCGAAGCAATTGAACTGTGTGATTCATTCAACAAACAAGATCTACAGTCATTTGCCATCAGGCATTGATGTACTGGAACGCTAATAGGTGTATTTGGTGTAAAATTCCTTGTTGCAATGACTGCTGGATATACTGGAAAAGCAATACCTGGAGGCACATCTATGACAAGTGGCTTGAAGTAGCACAAACCATCGGCTGGAAAATCAACATATACGTACATCAATCACCATTCAAAAATTGCGAAGATGGAAGGCAGCTGCTCAGCACAAAGAGCTGGTATTTACATAACAATGATCCAGGACATCGAAGCAAGAGTGCCAGTCCACGCACATGGAGTCCTGCAAGCTAGGATCACTGATCTACATCAACAATTGGAATACTGAGCACCTGCAGGCACAGTAGAACTGAAACAGGATCTACAGAATACCGAAGAACCCCTGAGGTTGATGGGAGAAAAAAGAAACGAATATTGGGATTAGCTCAAGCGAATATTAGTAACAGCATGCATATCCGATGGTGTCAACGGTGGCAGGGGTCACCTGGGCTGTTGAATACTCAGGTTCTCAGGAGCAGACCGCAGGGCACTAAAAGAACGCATCGCACAACTAGCCATGAAAATTGAGGATGAACCAGGATGATGTTTCAGTGAACAATAAAGAATGAGGTACACTGCAAATTGACTAGACGGCGTGGCCCTGAATCCAATTCAACTCTACATGGACTGGAAAACCGGTGATCTGCCGTTTCAATCACTGGAATCATGGCTGGACCTGTTGCAATTGGCATTGAGAGACCAGGACATACAGGCCACAGCTATGCGGGAACTGCTCAAACTCTATCAATGGAATCGAAAATTTGCCTTATACTATGCCGCATTGCAATGGTAGTTACCTGACATCTATTGGCACGATGCAGCCATGTTGGAAGTGTATCAACAAGGCTTATCTGAGGAGTTGAATGACTCACTACCGCACTGCGACCTCCTCTTGGGCCTTATGGAATTTGTCTCAATGTGTTCAATGAGTGACTCCCAAATCCGCGCACAAGCTGCTGAGAGAAAGTCAGGAAAATTGACAGCTGGGTCAAAGACACATGAGACCCTGAGGAACGCCACACCTGCCCCAGATACAGTACCAGCAGGCACTGTGGGAGGTTATCATGGCCCGGCTCTGATGGATCTCCTGGTAGTCGAATGGGCGAAAAACACTCCGGATGAACACTACATCAGCAAAGTCAATCGTCCGGTCCCGGAAGCCCTGGGACCCTCCAGAGGTTGCGGAGGTTGATTTTGAATGACGCACTCTGCAGACCCTCCGGGAGTCCTCCGGGACCGGCGAATGCAGCCTCAGCACACTCCCTTGTTCTCCCGGAGGCCTTGAAGCTGCTCCGGGAGATTCCTGTATCGCAAAAGTGTACTCCGTAGCCACTTCTGATGCCTCTAAGGGTGCTCCGGGAGATTCCTGTATCGCAATAGTGTACTCCGTAACCACTTCTGATGCCACTAAGGGTGCTCCGGGAGATTCCCGAAGCGCAGCAAAGTCCTCCGTGGCTGCTTCTGAGCTCTCTGTGGAGCTCCGGTACGTTCTAAAATCACTCAGGAGCACCTGGATCTATTTCTTCATTTCCAGATGGAATCATGGTGTGTCACCCATTTTCAGATGCGCCTGTAGCATCGCATACATCTTTGGCATTCATCTACTGCAGCCTGCCGCTATCAACTAAAACAATATATATCCACGCTGCGCCCCAGCAGCACCTCGACACGACCTTGACAAAAGAAACACAACCCCCGGGAAACACAACCCCCAAGAAACACAACCCCCGAGAAACAGACTCTCACTTGAACACAGCTGCCAGGTCCTCCGTTTCCTTCCCTGCTGCATCTGGTGCTACATGACGGGTCGAGTGCTCGGCAGAGCTTGCAATTCTTGCGTCCATATAGCTGCCCATATGCTCAATGATGGCCGCCTGGCGACCAGGACCAATGGAATTCCAGTGTCTCCGGCATCTATCGTACAAGGCTATATCAAACGTTAGTAGCCGTTAATTATAGGATCGAGGGGGTACACTGACGGCTGAATATCTCCCTGCGGAAGACCTGAGAGGGTTCGCTCTTCGTTCCTTTCTCGTAGTTCCTCAAGGCGCAGTTGAGTGCGGTCGCAGCCAAGCAAATCAATTGGGGAGTCACTCGCTTGTCCCAAAATTTGTTGCAATGCTCTTGTCTGCCAAGGTAGGTGTTGGAAGCGAAGAAGTGAGCAAAGATCAGCGCGGCGGGCTCGCTTCTCACAAACCACCGGACTTCCTTCGTACCGTTCGGGAGATCTTCCCATTTCCCAATCCAAGAGTCATCATTCAGCAAAGCGGCAACCTGCTGTAGACATAGAAGCTTCTCTTCTATCTTCAACGAATACAGTGAAGTCACCATTAGCCTCGCTGTAGCGACTAGTCGACCCCGCATACCACTGATTTTCCCCCGCAACTGTATTGCATTGATCATTAGTATTATCAAACTTTGAAACCCGGAGAATACTTCGGAAACTCACAATTCCACGTGTCAGGGCATCGATGTGCTCACTGGGTCCACCGGGGTGCTCCCACACGTGTTGCATGCCGTTGAGTGCGCCAACAGCTCTCTGTTGGACGGTCATGGCGTCAAGGGCTTCATCCCATGCTTTATCACAAATGTCCAATTCGTCCTCTTGAGAGGCCGGCCAGGGGTTTTAAGTATACAGAACAGATTTCAAGAAGTCCTTTGCTAAATCGAAAGCTGCTTTGTTATGGAGTGGCACCTTGCTATCCTTGTTGCTCTTCGTCCCCGACGCACCTTCAATAGGTGGAGGGGCAGCTAAGGAATCCCAACTCCTTGCAGGCCGCCGTCTGGCATGGTTCACTGGAACGAGGAACGTCGTATCTTGGCTAGGAGATCGAGGCGGAGTGCCTTGAGGTGATTGTGAGCGCGTCGACAACCGAGAACGGTCTCCATTGGTGCTCCCGAGGTTTGATTTGGATTTCTTTCTTTGGAGTCGGTCAGTCGCCTGGACGGTATCTGAGCGAGCCCTTTTCGGGCCTTTTGAGCCTGTGTTGCGACTGAGTCTATTCCGTTCATGAGTTGACAGTAGCTCGTCATCATCATAGTCCGAACCGGTGGTGGGATAGTCGTCCTGCTCTCGGTGTTCATCATCGTCTTCTTCGACATCGTCCAGTTCATTCCGGTGGCCCTGAAGGTTAGCTTGATACAAATTAGGGATTCATCTGGCCTTACATGTCTGGGAACGCGTAGAGAACCTTTTTGACTGGCCGTCCTTGCTGAGCGCTCAAAATCTCGCTCTTGAGAAGCGGTAAAGTTAGGACGTTGCGAGGCCATAGGTGATGAGAATATATCCAAATGTGATTTGAGAAGAAGAGGTCCGAATAAAGCTCAGGTGCACATGGAGAACCTCTTTTTTCTTATAGGAAACTGAAGGTGACACAGTGGTTCGCATCGAAGGGACAACCTGTTCATTCCCACTGAAGTTGAGGAGCACCTGAGCTGCTAATCCGTACAATGAGTTCAGGGATCTGTTAGTGAGACGAATGGGTATTCGGGCTTCAGGACTGCTTACCATTGTGAGGTGGCTAGATTCAGACTCAGACGTGGTTGAGCTAGATGCAAAAGCCCATGCTCTGCATCAGAGTTTTGGGGAGTGCCTGAGCTGCTGATATCTGCTATGTCGCCTGTTATCATAGCCGACCAACCACACGGATTGGTCTGGATACGCGAGAGCTACCGGTGTTCTTACCGTTGGGATACCGGTGCTTCGCATTCCGTTTTGGCTTCAACATTGCCCCAGGAAATCTCTGCCTTCAATGGACCTCGAATGTGTCCAATACCCTGCCATAAGAGTAGCTGCACTCGAACGATTGACGCTTTCGTTTTCGTTTTCGTTGAACGTTAAGCACTGGGTTGTGTGGTGCCGTGCTCAGTAGCTCGACATGTTCGAGCACGAGCAGCACAAAGTCGGCAGGCTCGGTTCGACTAACCAGAGCTCTAATAGGCGAACCGGAATGAATCATCTTAGTTAGCGGTTGATAGTCCTCTCTATCAATCTGCAGGAAGTGCTGCTTCAGGATCCTGCTGCCGCCGTGATCGTGCTGGGCAAAGTCGCATTCCGTGTCGTGGGACAGCATCGGAATCCGAGATGCACCCCTTGGGCAGTTTCCGTTGCTCAAAATTGGGATCCCGCAGCGATCGAACTTATGCAGTACTGTGCCGCAGCTATATGCAATCTCAAGCTGAATGCACATAGTATCTTCTGTAGTGTGAATCGTGTCTATCCAGATACAGTCAGTTCACCTGCAGACAAGATCCGGTGGGGGACAGCGTTCACCGAATGGTAGATTGAATAGGGGGTTTTGGTCCAGGTGGAGCTGTGATGATTCGAATGGCAGGCAGGCGGGTTAAGCTGTAGGTGTGCAGAGATGATAAAACGGGGCGAGATGGAATGGAGCAGAAGGGACAAAAACATCATGTTATGTTGGCGGTTGCCAGGGGGATGCTCCAGGGCGCACCTAACTCCCATTCGGAAAAATCGAGTGACTATCAGCTGGTATGATGTCGAACCTAAGCATCTATTCTCACTCGATCTTTGCATACTCTGGAAGCTTTGAGCTGGAGCTCAGTCTGTCGCAAAAGCTAGGGCGGGCCGAGCGCACATATGAATCATTGCTAGTACCCTTTGGAAGCTGAAAGTGTCGGCAGAGCTTAGTCTCGGTTTGTGGTAGATGCACCGGGGATAGCGTGGGAAATTAGGATCGAATGTATTGCTATTTCGAGTACGATCCGAACCGCCTTCGCTTTCTATTCTGGTTTTGGGCAAGCAAGTTTCACCTGACAGCTCGACCACTCCCTCGACCACCACCATAAGTAATTCTTCACAACTGCATTCTGTTTCTCACGTGATATCAAGTGGATATACCTTAACCCAAAGCCATCGATTCTCTAACATCTAGACCTAGTGACACATGAGAGATAATAGAGATACAGAAAATCTAGCCCATTTTGAAGAAGAAACCCAGTAAATACCCCCACCCGAACTCCGTACAACCACAAAGAATACTCCCAGATGCACCCCAGCAAATCAAAAAAACATTCTAAACGACCCATCAATGAAATTCCAAACTCAAGCGCACCTAGAAACACCCGAGCAGCTATTCGATTGCGACAACATCCCAGCCTGAATGGCAGTTTCCTCAATGCGTGTTTTGAGAACGTTGTAGACGTCCACCTTGCTTATCATCGGACGATTCATCAGTCCATTGCAAAACACGTAGCTGAGTAGTACCATTGACCATATGGAGCGCAGTCACTCTATCATCGAAGCCGTTTGGACCAGTGTTGACAAGCCAGGTGTGAGGCTTACGCATCTGACCCAGTCGCACAATCCGTCCAAAAGCTTGCCGCTGCTCGTTGAGAACCCAAGGCTTCAGAAGAATCACTGCATGATTGGCAGCCACGAGGTTGAGCCCAGTACCCCCAATCTTGGTGGTGGTAATGAAGACGGAGCACCAGGGGGAATTCTGGAAATCGCTCATAACTTCGCTGCGCCTGTCGGCGGAATCTTCGGAGACCATGGAATGACCTGGATGTCATGGTTGAAATGGCGATGAATCCACCATGCCAATGGCGAACCTGGCCTGCAAAGGACAAAACAGTACACCTTCTGAGGAAGCGGTGAAAGGACAGGAGAGCCTGTACTAGGCTGGTCATCCATCTCAGGAACAGTCGCCGAACCGCTGATCAACTCAGGGAGGAAAGATTCTCGGAGCCATCTGAAAATCGGTCCCTCCACAAAACTGCTGGCATCCCACTCTTCTTCCAACTGCCATCGGCAAAACGATCACCTTCTTGCTCCAACGTTAGCAAAAGGAACAAGCTGCCAGCGATGAATCCGCCAGGCGATCCCATGCTCGCCTTCATGCTTCTGCCTCTTGAGTCGGGTGGCAACATCATTGAGCTGCTTCTGTTCTTCCTGAGACCACTCCAGCGCGACTGGATGGAAATCTCCGATGGGATGTAAACCAGGGGGCACTGAAGCCAGCCGCGACTCTGTCCATCGGCGGATTGTCCATGGGTGAGCGACTTCGGTCATCACAGAGGCAGCTTCCTGCTGAGTTTCAGAGGAACCTCCCTTGTTGACGGCGGTTTGAAGGGCGGTGATCGCTGACATTAAAGCCTCGGGACCATGTTCTTCTACCGCTCGCTCATTCTCAGGCACATCTGGAATCGTGAACAGCCACCGAGTCGTGTTTCCCCAGTCCTTCAGTGAGTGGTAGGCCGGCGTTGCGGTAACTTGCACTTTGAACCAATTTGGGCTTCAGATGCAACGGACCAACCCTTAGACTTCAGACCTTTGAACGGTGGCCTCATCGAAGATCCCCCACGACCACTGGCAGTTCGTAAGCTGGCGAACTGTGTCGTTCTCATTTTTTGCGCCCGGCTCGTGAACGTATCGTAGGTGATCACGTGGATGTCCCACCGTCTCTCGGGATGTTCCACACAGAAATTGAGGTGTGCGTGATCAGGTCGTCAGCATCTTCTGCGCAGAGATCGCGCACCGATAACGGAGTCCTTTCGTGATGGTATTGATTGCACCGATGAATGTCGCTCGGACACTTGGGAGCACCACACATAGTACCGGATTCCATGGCGGGAAGTCAGTTGTCGGCTTATCATCAAGCAACTGGAGAAGACGACGAGGAACAGGGTTAGGGTGAGTGCAAGGGTACCATTGCTTCTGGACAGCGCTGAGGGTTGAGAAGCCCGTTTCCACCGCCTGACACCATCCGCCAAGCGAGAGGTTAAAGAGCACCGGAAGTTGTGTTCTGGTGATTTGTCACATCCTCCGCAATTGACTTGGTATAAAGAGCCGCAGCTAAGACGGTGAAGTCTTCCCAAGTCCCATTTCATCAGCCAGGAGCGCCCCAGAAGGTCCACATCGAAGATCCATCTCCGCACAATGAACCAAATCGCCCAGATCTGATGTGCAAGAAATCTTACTTTGGAAATTGCTTCAAGGTGTACTTTGGCCCTCGAATGGCATCCGCATGTGAATCTCTGCGTGGCACAGCACCGAGTAATGCAACTGCTTCTTCAAGACACTCGTGCTCGAAGGTGTTGTTGATGGTGGCCATGAGAGTATCATCTAAAACTTGCCCTGGCTCGTCACTTGAGGCTCGATCAGCTCTTTGGCGAATTGTGAATCGCTGTCTAGAACTTCGGTGATCCAATTTCCTTCACGAGGGCTGCAAGAGCACTTGGAGTCGGTGGCACAGGCAAATCGGGTAGTATCTAGCTGGCTGGGGCCCTCCTCTTGCTGGGTATATCTGGTGGTGCACTGGGGGTTCTGGGAGACTTCTTTTGGGTGTTTGTGGGGATGCTCCCTACAAGGAATTCCAGTTAGCCCAGAACTTCATTCATCACTTCAGGCGCTCCTAACTTACTCTGTCTCCATCATTGTTTTTCTTGGGCTCCTCCACTAACAAACGTTCTCAGGCAGGTCCTCCTCATCTCCATTCCACAGGTTCGCCTCAAGGAGCAGAGTCGCTGCTTCAGGCGCAACTGCACAGAAGTTCTGGACCTCCCCATTCCATGTTTCCTGGTTCCAAACACTGCCACAAACTCCTCCCCAACCGTAACTCCGGCGTCTTGAGCAGCTTCTTCACTCAAATGGCAGCGATATACGGTCTGGAGAGTGAATGGGCCCTTCGGCTTTGCCTTAGCAATCTACTTCAGAGTTGGGAATATTCTTCAACTCCTTGAAATGTCCTGAATATACACCCAGAAGTGGCATCTCCGCGCACCCGCACCACAAACGACTTGTTTTGGATATTGACCACCTCAATGTTCGGCCGTTCGGGAGGGGGTTCATCACTTCTACCCTCCGCCTTGCGCTTTCCACCACCTCCCTTTCTTTTCTTTTGGTCACCTTTTACCTGTCCCGGTGGCTGTCTCTCCCAGGCTGTTGCAGAGATTTCGGATGAAATTGTGAATCCAGTCCTGCCTGATACTCTCAGAATCATCAACTGGTCAAGGGGTAGAAACTCCTCATAACACTGGATGAAATCTGAGATAGCTGCATCCCAAAGTTCGAACCCGGTGTGCCCCTCGATCCGCCCCATCTGCAAGCGGAGTTGTCCCATCACGCAATGAGGGTGCCGAGGAATCAGCCATTCGTGCCGGACATGATTCTCAAACTTGGAGATGTCACTTCTCCCAGGCGTGTCGCCTTCCTTGGACCCCTTTTCAACCGGGCCCATCTTAACCATGAGTTGCCCGGTGGTGACTTTAGCCCCAGCAATAGTGGGTGGCTTTTTTCCATCTCCAGTTCCATCGGGTGGAACAATGTCGGCTAGCGCAATCTAACCCCTGAATTCACCGAGCGTGATCTTCCGCCAGCGTTGACCGAAGGGGATGTTAGAAGTTGGGGTCCATGGTAACAGTTTAGGTAGCGCTTTGGTCCATCTCCATTGCCCAGGGGCGGCACTCCCATCAGTCTCGCTAGTCTCTTCAGAAGTGGCAGTTTCCGGTCTAGGCGTCGGTGCTCCTGGTGCTCCCGGCTGTGCTGGGAGTGGTTAATGAAAGGTGGGCTGAATCAGAGGTGGGGGAGAATTTGTGGACCATGAGCCTGGAGCAACTGGTGGCCTTGGTGGAGGGGGAGGAGGATGTGGGGTGTACCGGGGCCCTTCACCTCCAGGTGGAGTGGGTGGGGGCTGTTGGGTGAACCAGGATCCTTCACCTCCAGGTGGAGCGGGAGGGGGCTGTGGGGTGAACCGGGATCCTTCACCTCCAGGTGGAGCGGGAGGGGGCTGTGGGGTGAACCGGGATCCTTCCGCTCCAGGTGGACCTGGCTGCGGAGGGGGAGGCAGTGGTGTGAGTTGGTCTTTGTCAGGCAGTGGAGACATTGGTGGGTTTGGATTCGCTGAAGGTGGTGGTGGCGGTGGTGGTGGTGGTGGTGGTGGTGTTGGTGGTGGAGGTGGTCGGGGTGGAACCCGTTCGTATGGAACCCGGGTTTGTCGCTACTCATTCCACATGTGCCATCCGTCCGGGCTGATCATCGGTGGTGCAGTATATGGAGGATAGTTCGGTGGTTGCGGTTCATATTGCGGTTCTTCAGTTGGCGGCCGGGGCGGTTGATAATCAGTATTGGGATGCCAGGCAAACCCGTTCCACATCTGAGACCCATCACTGCTGAGCTGGTAGTTTGGATTGGGTCGTTGTGGAGGTGCGCCGCCATAATATCGATACGGGTGTCCTGGGTTGGTCAGCGAGTGGTTGTTGGTGGGGTTGTTCTGCGACATGATGTATAGAAGTAGTTACGAAGAGGAGGTTAGGAGGTTCAGAGCTTTTTGCTAAAAGCTCTATGGTACCTGCAGTAGTCACTGAGAATGAGGTAGTGTGATGGGCGGCATTCGTGGGAGGCCAGGTGCGTTTATATACACTTGCAATTCTCTCAAGAACACTCAATGCGCACCGACCTCATCCGCACTTCTCTTACCATACTGCATTGTTTGACAAACTTCTGATACATATTTTCGTCACCCATTGTCTGCTAGGAGGGTTCAAGTTGATCACTAGATGATAGGTGGGGTATCACCCCTGCCACTTGGTTGCAGTTTCTCAAAGCCCACCCAACTTATGCTGTGATTCTGAAGCTACAACAAACAAAACATATGAACACCCGCGATCGCCTTGCTTGTTGAAGTTTGATACTTGAAATCAGCCTACTGCCTTTCAAGAGAGGTGCTTGCAGGTGTCCATCTCTCGTATAACAAAGCAGGCGATCTGCATGAAACCCCTGTCGGTGGTTGCAGATTCTGGGAATATACTGAAAATTTACAACACATCCAAACATACAACACTATCTAGAGATGGAAAACTCCGATTATCCAACGCCTATCAAACTCAGGTGCCTTGCGATTGGAAAGGAGCTGCACGATTAGATGCGATCCGAGCCCTGCTGTCACCTACATATGCATCAGAACCTCTGCCTGGAGATTTTGGTGGGGTGCTTGTGACAAAAATCGTAGGCTTAGCAGGGGTTAGGGACGGGAACTCAATCACGTTGTGGGGTACAAACAATTTGTCGGGTGAAGTGACGTATAGATGTTTGTCTGTTTCAAGACTAGTCCTATCAAGCACGCGTGTCATAGGGCACGGAGCCTCATCTCGCTGGAGGGGTGTGCAACTTGAACCTTCGGTAGCTTTCTTTACCCCTGAATCGGTGCTCCTCACCATTCACCATACACTCGTCGCACCCGATCTACCATTCACCATACACACATCGCACCCCATCTACCATTCACCATACACTCGTCGCACCCCATCTACAATTCACCATACACTCGTCGCACCCCATCTACCATTCACCATACACTCATCGTACCCGATCTGCCATTCTCCATTCACTCGTCGCACCCCATCTACCATTGACCAGATACTCGTCGCACCACATCTACCATTCACCATACACTCGTCGCACTATCTACCATTCGCCATACACTCGTCGCACCCCATTCACCATTCACTCATCGCGCCCCATCTACCGGAGATACTGTAACAACGGTTATCAGTATGAGTCATCGGGCAAACCAGTTCTTACGATTGTGATGCACACTATGTGGAAAACGGATCCGCATCTCCACTGGTCTTGCTCAACATTATCGAAACAATCACCCAGAGGCGTTTGACGACACAGAAGAGGTAATGGAACGACTTGGAACAGAAACAAATTGGAGAGCTAGTAAGTAGCGAGATGAGCAAAGCAAGTAAACAAATGAAGGAGAACCTGACAGTACCCAAGGGTTCATACCAGCCACGCACACCTCCGAGAGCGCTCCCATACCCAAGCTACCAGAGAAACACGACGTCACATTTGTAACCGCGAGGAAAGTCACCCACACAGAAGTGTATGGAGAGGCTGCAGGTGGGCAAGTGGTGGGAGAGGCTACGAGCCTCTATGACAAACACCGGAAACCGAATTGGAACCCGTGGCACCCATTTGCAAATGCGTTCGATTATCAACAACCCCGTGCTCTAGGTTCACAAAGCAAAACTTGGGTATACGACTATCTGCGGCGCAGCCTGGACGATTTCCGTACGACTTCGTTCCAGAAAGCATCTGAGCTCTGGGAGCTGCTGCGGTGCCTTGACTTCGGACTGGGAGCAGAGAGTTGTCTTCAGGCGCCTGGGAAATATGGCAACATATACTGCAGGGATATTTTCAAGTGCATCGAGTTTCTTTTGGGGCATTTACCGTTTGTGGAGCACCTGGATTTCGCTCTGGTGCAGCTGTACGATTTGGCTAATCATCGAATCTATAGTAAGATGAACTCAGGAGATTGGTGGTGGGAAACTCAGGAGCAATTACCCGACGGTGCAACAATTGTGCCAGTAATCTTCGCCTCGGACAAAACCCATCTCACCAATTTCTCTGGTGACAAGAGCACCTGGCCGCTATATATGAGTATCGGGAACATTCAGAACGATGTTCGTTGTGCAGTATCAAAGTGGGCCTGGATTCTGGTGGGATTCATTCCAGTTCCACCGAAAGGCGCAACTGATATAGACTCTTCATTGCACCACGCGATCCATACCATCCTGAAACCACTTTGAGAAGTCGATATCAGAGGCACTGGTTACAAGTGGGATTGTGCCGACGGTTTCAAACGTACCTGCTACCTGTTGCTAGCAGCATGGATTGGGGACTATCCAGAGATCGCAATGATCACGAAGATAGTTGGAGGAGCATGCCCTGCGTGTGAAGTACTGAAGGGACCTGAGATGGGCCATGGCAAAGGATTTCGCCACTGGGAGCCTCGATGTACGTCATGCTATCAAGAACACCTGGAGGAGAATCGACTTGCTCAATTCAAAGAGGTGCATCTACAACCAACTTCAAATCTCTTCTGGGATTATCCTCTGTGCAATGTCTATCGCCTTTGGCAACCAGATGCACTTCACCAACTCTATTGGGGGATCGTGAAAGATCTCTTCAACTGGTTTTTGGAGTATCTCACTGATCGAGGCTTGAAAGCTGAATTCGATGCCTGGTTCACCTCTGTTCCACACTACCCCAACATGTTGCGTTTCTCTAAACCCTTTGATGCTCTCAAGAATGGATCCTGGCATGGCAAGGAAATCTGAGAAATGCTCAGGAGTCTATCCGCAGTATGTGCTGCCCTGCTTTCCAGCGACATTGCAGGGAAAACAATCTCAGAAAGTGCATCTGATACGGAGGTTATGAATACGATTCGGGCACTGATTGAATTTCCTTTACTAGCCAGACAGCGTACACACTTGGATATCTTGTCGAAATACCTCGACGAAGCTCTCGAAAGCTTTTACAAGTGCAAACAAATCTTCACTCCTCAACATGCTACTGAGGCTCGGACAAGGCGTTTAGAAAGTGACTTCCAAGCGCAGGCAGCAAAACTTAACGAGGTGGCGATGGAGAAGATAGAGAAAGAGCTTCATAGGGTAATTCATGGTATCACAACTGGGCAGCGGAGAATTTTTGAGGTGCACCTGAAAAAAGAGCAGCTGCGCGCCACTACCTTGAATGCAGAGGAGCAGGCAACAACAATGGTACGACTTGAAGCAGACCTCTACAGAGCGTCCACAGACCAGCTTGCCCGGTTTGGCCAGTTGTTTAAAGAAGCTCAGGACCACCTTGAACACAAGCTGCATCCCGAAGCTAGCCGTGGACCGACAAGCAAGTTTGCTCGAGAACTTGAACGAGAACGTCACGCCATCATGACTGCCGTGTTCGGTGCATCGAAGGTGACTGTCGCAGCAAAGCGGGAGTTCGAGCGGTGTCTGTTGGAAGCTGAGAAAGCAGCAACACATTGGTCAAAAGAGCGCCAACAAGAGGTTGCCCGGTGGCTGGAGATAGAGGTTTACGGGGCAAGCCATGCAGCTCAAGCTGCTAATCGTCACACCATGACGGAGAAGCGCCTGAAGTATGATCAGGAATGGGACTCAAGGAAAGGTCCGAATTTACGAAAGCAGCTAACGCTGCAATTCTATCACTTCGGAAAACCAAAAATGCTCCTCCTCTGTCATTACCGCGAGTTCATCACCAGGATGGGTGCTCCTGATAATTTTTCAACCGAGATCTCAAAGCACATGCTCATTTTGAACGTCAAAGAAGCGTACCGTGCCAGCAATGGGGTCAACTTCATGCTACAGCTTCTTCAGCACAATGATCGCTACACCGCGATGGACTACATGGAACACACTCTTCGGTGGCTTGCTTTGTACAGATGGTATGTCGAGGAGAGTTCAGTAGTCCTTAACATGATGACAGGTCGAGAGAAATGGCAATTGACCAGGTGCGCCCGGCAGAAAAGGATCTTTGCCGGCGAATCCGAACCTTTGATTTGACCCAGTACACTACCTCGGCGGCAGTTTATGCTTTCAACTATTTGTGCACGTTCACGGTCTTTCAAGCAGATATCACTAGCTGAAGCAGCTGCAACCTTCAACATTCCGACATTGCCATCACTAGTCAGGCAGCATCTGAATACGATCTGGGGCCGTGATACAGTCAGTGTGATCTGGGGCTACGGAAATGAGTTCAAGGAAGACGTAACCTTACAACCTCACTATAAGGTCGCTTTCTACATGCCGGAATTTCATAACCCTCAGCAGATGAACCGGATCCTGCTCGACTGCAGCGTTGAGGGTACACCAGATTGTGAGACGCACAAGCGGCCACCGCAGGTGATATGGGTGCGCGTTGGCGAAAATTCGGATGATGGACTCCGCGGGCACCGCCCCACATTTCCCATTCTATGCTTCACCGTTTCACCACCGACCAGGACCTCACTGGTAAGTGGGATGATTATGAGGACTGGCGGCTGGCTGTTGCAGCAGCACCCTCATTTCCTTTTATCCCTTCAAGCCTATTGTTAGCAACGGTTCCAAATTACGGGTCCGGGTCGGTTCCGGTTCCAAACCACCCATTGAACCGTACCGCCCAATCAGAAGCGATTGCGACCCGGAACCGAACCGGACCCACCGGGTTTTGGTGGATTTCTTCTCTAAAACTATCGCTCCAATTAAGTATTTGAGTTCTGATTTGATCGCAACATGTTATATATGTAGATTATGCAGTTTTTAACGCTCTTTCACCTCCCGGTCTCCGATCTGCGATACAATCAGTATTCGTTGAGTCGCTGTGAAAAACAGTCGATTTTGACCGCATTTTCGGCTTTATTTCACAGCGGCTCAACGAATACTAATTGTATCGCAAATCGGAGACTGGGAGGTGAAAGAGCGTCAAAAACTGCATAATTTACATATATAACATGTCGCGATCCAATCAGAACTCAAATACTTAATTGGAGCAGAAGAGCTGTGATTATTGGGGCCGATGAAAAATGAGGCTCTGCTGCAGGTAAAACCCGCCAAAACCCGGCGGGTTTCGGTTCGGTTCCGGGTTGGAACCACTTGTGATTGGGCAGTTCGGTTCTTTGGCGGTTCCAGAACCGACCCGGGGCGACGGGTCCAGTTCCGAACCGGACCCGTTGTTAACACTAATCAAGCCTGGGTTGATAGACCATCACTGTTGGAGTTCGCCGTTGTTGTCGGTACACATTTTGAGCATCGTTTCGGGCACCCTCAAGAAGTGGATGGGTTCGTCAGAGTGGTAAAAGAATCAACACCACATGTTATTGCCGTGGAGAAAATTGAAGGGCCGTGCCACTTGGTTCCAGAGATCCGGGCAGCGACAGGGAACGGTTCGGTATGGATTGTAAATAATCAAGTGGATTTGGACACGTACTGGGATGTATATTAAGACAAAACACATATGGACGAAAGATTTGGAGCCACCTCTGCCATATATCCAAACAAATGAGAGGAGTCTCACGCAGGGGTGTGCTTGAAATCCAGCAAGTGTATATAAACAATATATTAGTGTAATGAGATCTAGAGATGTCTATTTATACAAATCTCTGGTGATGATGCTTGAAGTAGCAGCGATGAATTGACAGCATGATCTATGAATATAGTCAAATATGATGCCAATTGGCAATGACGGCTGCAGAGCGTCAGGGAGGCACGCGGAGCAGAGTATGCGAAGGAGCAAGTATGTGGGCCTGCCAGGAAGTGGCAAGAATGCTGTGAGATGCTCCTGTGCAATTGTGGACAGTTCACAGGTGCACCGGGAGCTGCCTGGAGGGCGTCAAAGCATAGTAAAATGATACGGGAGGGTTTGGGAGCCTCCCAAGCCCCAAGGATGATCCCGGAAGGTGGGTGCCAAGCCTGGGAGGAAATTGCATTTTCCTGATGTAAGTAATACAAAAGATCATATACAATAGCAATGAAATCAGAATTCATATGGAGGTTAAGCAGGACAAGAATAGAATCAGGTTTTGAATGGATGCTTAACCATGACGAGAATGAAATCAGGTTTTCAATGGACAGAAGCAGGTTCTGAATGAGAAGAATCAGGTTTCATGGAAGGAGTAGAAGATATTCTTTGCATTCACTCTTTATTCAACTATAACATATCACTCACCCTATCTGTAATATTGTACTATACAATAGAATCTCTTTTCATGAGTTTCTCCAAGCTGATTTGATTGTTGTATCATCCACAATAAAACAACCTAATGGATGCCATATCAGGTTATGGCCCTAAAGCTATTGTTTCTTTCAATATAGCTTTTTTTCCATCCTTGCAATTGCATCCCACTGCTGTGCTGATTGCATCTCATGGTGGCTTTCATATTCTAATTTCACCAATGCTGGGTGAACATTTCCAACAAAAGATATAGCACTATGTACTGTAATATTGTTCGAAAGTAATCTCATATCCAACAGTCAGCACCCATTGGAAACCAGCTCTAAGTACTTTTTCATAGTATTGTTTCTGCACAGCTGCCACTTCAATAATTGGGACCCTCTAATATACTATGCTGTTGTATTTGTGAAAGGATTCTATTTAGCATTTGTGATAAATATCACGATTTCATAGGCATTCCTATCAACGTGTCAAGGTTGTGGTTATTGAGCATTGGTAGTCAAGTTGGGATCAATCAAGTGGAATCATATTCCTTTGGCAAGAAATCAAATTCATGCGTTGTGAGAATAACAAACAGAATGTTGAGCAAAGAAACAAGTTTTGACAAAAGTGAAACCAGTTATGGATAATTGCTGACGATGACAAGAAAACACCAATGGTGCAACAGAGGTGAAATCTTAGCAGGTGTTACAGTGGTGTACACAGTGTGGTAAGTTTGGGTGTATATTAAACAAGTAGGTTAAGGTGACAACATTCACGTGTATTGTATATAATATTGAGGATTCAGTGGAGGATTGGTTTGCTCTTCACTCGTTCCCTAGTTCTTCGGGAAAATATCCCTGCGCCCGGATGCATTCGTCACGCCTGGGTGTGAGTTCTGCACCTGGAGCGCCTGGAATGCCGGGAGGCAGGGTGATATGTAAGTCCACGACAATACGATGTGATGCACTGCAAAAACACCACTAGGCGCTATAGATTCACACAGTCGCATATCACTCTGCTGGTTGCCTTCTGAGGTTTAATATACTGTATTTTTCGTCTGGTCGTTGCAATTGCATGGTGCTTGGTGCATGGTGGCAACACCGCTCTGTGCATTGTAATGATGATGCTACACACTGCATATATCACCATACCGTCAGCATTTCACAAAGTAGTCTTGATTAAGTCAATTATATCTATTTACACTTCTGAACATCGTTTATACCCTTTTCACAACTGTATTCAACTCATCCTCCAGCATATAATGAATGTCATTCCAGGTCGCTAGGTCTATGTGACTATTGGCTGTGCATTCTTTACTCTCTTACTTTGACATAATGGGCTCCTCTGGGATAGAGTGAGCCACATCCACAAAATTTCCTGCACTAATAACTGCATATGCACCTCCAGAAGATAGTTTCACTACCGTGACTAGCTGCGATGCACTTTCCGGCATTCCACTGTTGGCTGGCTATGTCACTTCAACATATGCAAGCCAAAAGATATTCTTGCCGCGCAGATGGACGACTCGCACCTAGAATAGACGAAGCATATGGTACGGTACACGTCCCTGCAGTGCCTTGTGAGACAGCTCCTGCCCCTCCTTAGGTTGCAAAGTTTGAACCCATACCCAGTCATGGCGGGCAGCCCCAGAATACCATTGTTTATCTCCAGTACATCTAAGCTTCTGAATAATGCGCTCGCCATGCATATTGCGCGATTCTACCTCCAATCTATGGTAAATTGTGGGAGCGCTGCTTCAGAGATCATCTGACTGGATGATGATCTTCTCGGAGTGTACGAAACAACAGATGGCATTGTATAGTTCATCTCGGAGGACGTAGTCACCGATTGTTTTCCAGAGGTCTTGGAACATCATAACTTTCTCTGTTCACTTGTGCTGCTAGGGAGATATGAACCTGAATGAACGACGTCTAGTGGTTGCTTCCATCGTGACTTCTGTCGTCACCTATGGAGAAGCTCGTTTACGATTCCATGCGTCGTGATTGGCCTTTCTGATAGGGAATGCATCACTCCGAACGTAATAGTTGATCATCTGAGTATAGTAATAACCGGTATTATTTGAGGCATTAAACCCATCCTTGATCAGCTTCCGGTGAGAGCTTTCTCAGATCTCTGTCAACCACTGTTTAAGCGATCTGCCCCGTTGGATCTGCTCTCGGAAGTACTGCATGACATGGATTTTGGGAAAGTTGAAATCGCAAGCATCTTCAATGTATGCAATGATTTCTGCATCCATAATATCTTTCCATGTGTCATGAATACACTGTCGAAAGGCTGCCGTTTTCTTCTTGTTTTCCACCAAATTCAACGTGGCATCCCACTCGGCACACAATTCCGTACGTCTCTCTTTGGCGTCTGCTGCAAGTCGTTTGCCAGCCCTGAATTGTTGAAACACATCCTTCAAATCGTGGAAGTGACGTAGAACATTGCCCATAACGTCCAGCATTTCATCATTGTGAGAGTCATACTGGCAATACGAATACAACTCAATATGAGAGCGAGAGCACTCAACTGCACGGTCAAAAACACTACACTGTGGGGGGCTTGGCTCCCGCAGAGCGTTGCGTACAACACCCACAAGCAATCGTGTCATTGTCTTGATTTCTCCTCCGTTCCAACGTGAAACCTCCTCATATGCACATCTTGGCTTAGTCATATCAAGTTATGCAGACACCGAGAGCCAAAAATCGTTGAATTTTTAAAGCCGCTTATGCTGCTTGGGAAGTTCGTGATGCCATGTCAGGAGATGCTTCATCATTCCAATTTGCATCGTATGGAGCAGATCAGGCATAGGACAATCGCTTGTCACGCAATCGAGATACCATTAGATGTTGAAGCCTGGATTCACATCATGGCATTTGAATTCGGCAATACTGACAGGTGAATTTGAATCCGAGAGCATATGATACATATTATGATCCTGGAGGTTATGTCGCTCATGTCGGTGGGGTAGATTACCCATCTTCAACTTCCGTCATTCCCACCAGTAGCATACACCATTCTTGATGTTGTGAAGGTCACGGTGCTCGGGGTAATTGGCCATCCATCCAGGCACTGTCGAATAACAATGTCTGAAGTGGCCATCGGCACAGCGGGCATAGAAGGTGCGAGTCTCAAAATTAATTAGGGGCTGCAACACATGATGTAGCACATTCTGAAAGACCATTCAATTATGCCCTCTCTGGAAATTTTTTTTTTTGAACGGGACATCACGCATCCTGATGGAAATAGGCAAAAGAGTTACCAACAACACACTGCGCATTGTGTGCTTTATTCATGCGGCTGCTGATAGGTTGCCGATTGTCATATGTATCGGCCATGCCTTCTTGTCGCCAGAGAAGTTGATGAGGTGGGTGGCATCGGACATCAATAGCATTGCCACCAGCGTGCCACAGGTAGGTATTGTTGTCTACATAATTGTGTGCATTGTAATTGGCATAAGAAGGAAGCTTACCGGCTTATCCCACCTCCAGTCTCCAGTATGCATTTCGTGGTAAACACGGTGTGCAGAATCATTGAGCAACGTTTCGGAGTATAAATAAGATGTTCCTCATATGCTGGCTGCTAGAGTAGCCATTTTGCACACTCTATAATATCACAGTGCCAAAACTCAATAGCATCCGGATGCTGTACACTCAATGCCATCTGCAATGTAGCTTTCTGCCAGCAGCCAAGGCCGAGTCCATCCTCCATGGTGTCAATTTTCTGTCGGAGGTGGTAATTCAATTTCAGAAAGTCGCACACACTCTCTTGAAGGCCACAGCGGCCTTTCAGTAAGTTGTCGATGACACTTGCAAACAACCTTTCGATGTAACCAGCTCTGTAAAATTGTACTCCTCCTCACTGTCGAATGGATGGAAGGGGTTGTCAAAGTATTGCTCAGCGTTGTGCTCATCGTCGGTCGGAACATATATGACAGGGGCACCGGCATCTGGATATGAGAAGTTTGCAATTGTGTTCAAGTCTAATTCGGATGGTTCTGGAGAAGGAGATGTGTGCAACGGAGGAAACGTGTCTGGATTGTCAACGTGGTTATGGTTAGCATGAAAACCACTCTGAGAATCATAAACGTATTGCTGGAAGTTTTTTCGCACGTGTTCAGGTGGCTTGGAGTCTGTCTTGGCTTCAAGGCGTTGGGCGCGATATCGAGGATGTTCGCTTTCAATGTGTTTGTAGAGCCACAGGTCAGACTTGTACGGTTTCAAGCATACAGGATACAAATGATTCGAAGTTTGTATGGGAGCCATGGTGCACATGATGTAGAACATACTGAAAGCTGAATACAGAATGTCATGAGCGTTGCCATGCATGGGTCATTGCCATGCATAGGTCATTGCCATGCAAGAGTAGCGGAATGAAGTGTAATGCCATAGAGGCTCTTCAAGGCGGAGCTATCGTCTATAAAACATGTATTTCCAAGAGCTTCACCTCCATTTGGACCATTTGCTGTTCAAAGCGGGCTTGAAATTGCGCTTGGGCTCTAAATGCACTTGGCTGCAAGTGCATTTGGGCTGCTAGGGCACTGGACTGGGTGAACCTGGGGCAAAAACATTCAATATCAGTCATTTGTTGTGCCAAGACTCATCTTCAGAGTTCATAACACCACGGCACCAAGTGCAACAGGTGTGCCCGGAGGTCACTGCATCATCAGAGATGCCGGTGACACTTCTCCAACTCCAAATGGCAGGTCCCGACTGTAATCGATACCGCACTGCATCATTATATTGGAACTTGACGTCACAGCCGTGCGGTAGGGACTCAAACTGTCAGATTTCGACGCTTCGACCCAACAATCGCTTGACAAAACTCTAGAAGTGTTTCAAATGGCTCTCAGAGTCGATTGAAATATGCTGAGCATGGTTCACACTGGAATGGAAGTGCCGATTGTGACTCACAACCAGAAAAGCCCCTTCTCGAGTACGATGTTTGATATCACCAACACTTTAGTCTGCGAGCCGCTCCCACGATTCTAGCACCTTGCATGGTCCACTTCACACTGTATATATACTGCCGTATACTCCCTCCATTTTGATTCTTCTCCATCTTCTCTATCTACTCCATCTTTACTTATTTACTCTGATTATTGTTTTTAGACACATTTACCCTAACTCTGCTTTACCCCTCTTATACTCTATAAAGCTCAGAACATTGCGATGCCACCCAAAAAGATCCCTTCCACCGTCTCCAAAACTGATGCCATTGAGGATACTCTACTCCTCGATGGTTTCGCGAAGCTGTTCATGGCTAAGTACATTTGGGGCCTCATTCGGATGTATGCCATTCACAGTGTCAAGGATGATGGTGCGATTGACTTGAAATATGATATCCTTTTCATGGACCCAGTGACTACAAGGCCCTTTGGACAGATTCGAGGAATGTGGAAGCAGTGGGCATCAATACAACCATGACACATTGAATGGTGGAGTGGGTTCCGGATGTTTCTCCGGGACTGTTTCGACAAAACTCGGGTCCAGATGAATTGGTATCACAAAAGTAACCCACCCCTACCTACCAACTCCAACTCCGACTCCGACTCCTGCGATGGCGACTCCAAAAAGAACGGCAGCTGATATCGTGGGAATCCGAAGCTGAACCTACCATCCCACAAACATGGAACGCCACCTACCATTGTGGCCAATATCCCTCACAAGAAACAAAAACTAGATAACATTTCGACTGATACCATATCTACTGCCCCAAACCTCACATACACCTTCAGGGTCTGCATTATTGACGTTGAAAGCTACCAAGCAGAATACCTTGGTTGGAATGATGTCTTCGTGCACCACAGCGCAACCAGATGGCATCTCTCATGAGTCGAGAATCCCACTGCAAAGACTTTACAATATGCTGTGAGTCGCCTATGTCCCACCAGGGATGACAATTACATTCTTGGGTGTCTAGTCATGCCGGGCAAAACCTCTCTGCGGCCATGTGATGCAACTCGACTGAATAGCAACGACTCCGTGGCCACCTTCTTCTCCGTTACAGCATACAACCCTCGCATTGTTGTGGCTGTTCTGAAGGCCATGGCAGTTGCACCTCCAAGTATTGCAAGGGCTACTCCATGAACACAACAACCACAACCTCGACCATTTCCTCTGAGAACAACTGGTGCCTTCAAACGAATCAATAGCCTGACCCCTGCTGCCAGGTATGTCGCAATAAACCACCCAGCAAAAATACAACCGGAGGTGACTACCACTCGCCATGTCAAGTTTGCCCCTCTCCAGGACGTGTCTACTGCACCGCCCCGAAAGGAGTCGTCATTTGTGCTGGAGGAATCAATGAATGACCTGGTAGTTGCACAATTAAGGAACGAGAGATCACAAGAGGTGCAGCGGGTGATAAGGTCGGAAATGGCAGGGGTGTTGATAGCGCGTGAGCCAATGTATGACGATGCGCCAGGGTCAGAGAGTGTTAAGCCATTGGGGTCGGTAGCAATTGGCACGTACCAAGATGCCAATCCTTGTATAAGATTTACACAGACCGAGGCGTTGAGTTTGACTTCACCTGGAGGTATTTTTGACTTATAATTGTCGGTAAATCTAATAGTGCTGCAAATGACTAGCATACTGACACAGGAATCAGGTTTGTGTTTGGGCTGGGTGGAGTCGTTTTTTGCATTTTACAGAGTTGTTTTTTGCCTCATTTGGGTTTTCTTGGAATTATTGTCTTTGGTTTCGTGGCCGGGGGATGGTAGTATTTGATTCACTTTTTCAGTACGTCCCTTATCTTTCCAGATATTGACTAGCAAGCTAACAATGCGTTAGGGATTTGATTTTTGGCATTGGTTTTCTAATATCAAGCATTGTATTTGGGCTAGCAAGGATTGTATCTCCATCGTCAGGAGTCACATATATCTTATTTGTGATTGAACGCGACATTTTCGTGACAAGGTAATACAATATGGTGTGAATCTGCCCTTTAATGAGACCACTTTTTCACAGCAACATGTCGGACCTTTTTCACACTGCTTTAACCTTCGTCTGCACTGTGAAGTCAAATTCGCCACTGCATCCACTCTTTCAGCTTTTCTGCCAGTTCTGCTTTCTGAAAATGACTCGAACAACAAAGCCACTGCACAAGGCCACATCCTGAATTCCAAAAGCAACACCAGCCACTCCTGGAGTTGTCTCCCCAATGCCACATTTTGCAAACTGGAAAACAAGGAAACTCACTTTGCAGACCAACAGGCAGAAGGGAAAGCGGACAATGGCAACAGCTTTATATATCGAAGGTTCGACTACTCAGATCACCACAGTGTCTACACCCATTGTAGCCTTGTAGCTGTCTCTGCCCCCGCGGAATGCAGCCTCCATTCCGATATCACCATCACCCAGTGTCATTTCCGTCGGTATTCATTCAGCGACCAACCTTAGTCATCTCCGGAGTCCACACCCATCATCATCAGCTTCACAACTCATCACATCTTCTCCGCCGAATACACCATCGACTTCGTTAGTCAGGAGCATATGATATGGGTGTCAAAGTGTCCTTGCACCAGGTGACCTTCGAGTTACTGCTGTACTGGAGACAATGCATCGCATAATGGAAAAACAACTACTGAGCAAGAGACCAATTCCTACTGAAGCTGAGTTAATGTTGGTAGCTTATACAATTTCGAAAGTGGTAGATACCGACTAACATTGTTTCTACACAAAGTCAGTAGAGTATTGCTGGCCCAAGGCATGCCGGCAGGAAGGAGTCATTATTAGCTTCCCGGAACGTCAGAAGCAGTGTCTCAAGATAATTCACTATCTCCCAGAATTGCATTCTCATTGACTAACCGGCCGTACGGCAGATCAAACACTGTTGCAATGCAGACCTATCGCACCTGATGAAGAAGGCCCAGGATTGTGTAGAGAGACTATACAACTTGCATTGTTTTGAAGACGATGATGAGCGCCTCATACACATAGACCAACTACTGTAGGATTTTACATTCACTGGGTGCCAATGCGATTGTACGAACGAACCTGAGGTGAGTTCTGTCAGCAATCCTCAGCATCGCTAACACCACCAGAAATATGCTAGCAACTTTCTTGCCGAGGCGATTCCACGATTTCTATACCTCCATTTCTTCCAATGAATACACAAATGCGGTAGGCATTTGGATGGCTTCGATGATTGGATTCGAGAACAGCCACCCCCGCCACTGATTGTGTTATCATGTACGGCATTGCATCACGCACTGACAGAGTGGCAAAGAAATCGAGGTTCAGCTCCAACAAAGGTTGATGGTGATAACTTCGAGATCCAGTGCAAAAGCACTGAGTGGGAATACTACTGCAATTGAGATAATGACGGCAGTAAGTATGGCCTTTACAATGCATGCAATTGCTCTAACATTTTGCAGAGACTTATACCAATCTCATGAATATTTGGAATGATCTCCCATCTCCTTTAAGACAGAAGGCAATCGAGTCCATACCGGCAGCTCTCAACAACCTCATTCTACATGAGAATGGAGCAAATAACACGGCTGCCTTTGCTACGAAACCTAGTTGGGTGGTGTTCAACAAGACAGTGATTGAAGCTCTGTGTCACGGTTGTGTCGAGTGAGGATCGAAGAAGGAATAAGGATCGATGAAGGGGAGAGGGAATACGAAGGGAATCAGGTTTCGTTGGTTGGAATCAGGTTTTGTTGGAAGGAATCAGGTTTTGTTGGTTGCGTTGTAAATATGGCGTGATGGTTATGGCGTAGGCCGCGGACTGAAAGGGTTGCGTACATAGTTGGGTGGAGTTAGGATGTATTTTGGAACGAGTGAGTAAAGGTGACGACGGTCGCGTTAATGGTATATAAGGGTGCTGGATTCGCGGAGGATAGGTTTGTTCTCTACTCGTTCTCTAGTCTACAAAACAATCAATAGCTTCGGCACCAACCTTTGTTCACTTCTGTGATTCCGGATTTCGAGTCTCTTGCTTGTTACGCAGTACCCGCGATCACTGCACCACCGCACAATATCTCTGTCTTAGTTTGGTTTTTATAACCCCTAGAACTCCGAGCCTTGAACCCTTGACAGAAGAACGAGTCTACAATCGATTCTACCGGTTATATTTCAGTATATGTGCCGCTATTTTCATCGAAGCGGCTGCTATTTTTGCCATAGACCTTGCAATTCCCTCTGTTCCGTGTTTAAATCAGTTGGAAACTTCGAAAACAAACTCACAGTACACAGCTTTTGGAGACACTCCTGCGTTGTGTGCCTGTGTAAACATCGACGTGAAGGATCCGCGCTGTTTTAAATGCCAGCATACGACAACAACAAACCACAACAATCCCGAATAAATTTCTTCGACCTTGCTGGTTGAACACTCAACCTCTTCGAACAAGAACCCCTGAACGCCTTCGATAGCATCGACGCTATCCTCAACGAACCCGAGGAACCTCTGGAAGCATACTTCTGGGATGAACCACAAGCGGTATCCCCTTGGAACAGCTACTGGACAGAAGCAGCAAGCAACGGAGAAGGTCTCCAAATCGACGACGCAGTATTCAAAAACTTCTGGACCAAGTACTACGGTCTTCACGTCAATTGTCAAAACGAAGAACCGTGTTACTGCGAACATAACTGCGGAGGAACACATACAACAATCGGTAAAGCAGCAGAAGCCCAATCAACGATATCAGAATCTACGATCAAGGCAACACAGAAGGACATTGAAAGCCCAATCTCGTGGACAGATTACAACGAACGAAAGGCGAACAAAGGAAAGGGAGTTGACCGCGAGTTGCATCCGGCTCCTTTACCAACCCCGCTAATCATCGTAACAACACCCAGTAAACACGAGGTGTTCTTTTGGTAAATGGTCAACCCGTTTCTAGAAGCAGAAATCGAAGCGGCAGTCCAACAAATCCAAGGCAACATAGATAAAGTCAGAGACTGTTTGTCAGAACCTCGCCTCCTCACGGCCGCCTCTCTACATCATCAGAAAGATGTCCGGAGAATCTTCGCGATCGACTCGCGATGTCACATTGACCGGAGCCTTACAGATGGAGCTGGAAATCGTGGCAACAAAAGATACAGAAACCATGAGCGAAGCACAGCTCAGGGAGCACATCGGGGACATCAACAAAGGGCTGAAAGCGATAAGCCAACTACCAACGACCAGCAGATTGAACGAATTGCTCAAGGAACAGCAATCTGTGAAAAATGCGGAAGTACGAATATCGGAATTGTTGGCAGAAGGAGAAAAAGTCGTGCAGGAAAGGGACAATCTGAAGCAGGAGTTACTGCTTACTCAACAAGCAGCAACCACAACAGAAACACCACAAACATGCAGTCATGGGGACCTGGTTGAAGAAATCCGGATCCTAAAACAAGCATTGGAGGAAGCAAATCCAGACCTGGCGGAGTTGAAACAAGATCTGGAAGATGCTCAAGCTGCAATGGACAAGTTTAGGGACCTGGCGGAGGAAAATCGACAACAGGTAACCAGGATCCTGAAGTTAACGGAAGGAAGAAGGGGAGAAACAGGAGAAAGGACGGACAGGGAAGAGCGAGAGGAAAAGGTGAACGACATCACCAGCTTCTCAGGAGAAGATAGGAAGGAACTTCGAGGGTGGAAGGTGCAGCTGGCGTTAAAGATAGCTGGAAAACCCAAGGCATTCAACAACGAACAGAAGAAGCTGAGGTATGCAGTTGGATGTCTGAAAGGAGTGGCTCTGGCACAGTTAATGCCACACTGTGACGACATCTCAGGGGAAGTCAAACTCAATACCCTGAAAGACCTAGTTGACCTGCTGGATGTAGCATTCGGAGACCAAGACAGAGCAGCAACAGCAAAGAGAGAACTCGAGAAACTCAGACAAAGAGACCGCGAATTCTCCCAGTACTACGCGGAATTCCAAAGATACGTAGTAGACACCAAATGGAACGAAGATGCACAATTGGACGCATTACGGAAAGGGCTGTCCAACGAACTCAAAGATTCCATACAGCACATCGAGGAGCCAGAGAGCATGATCGAATTCGTTAAAATGGTGTCAAAAAGAGATTCACAGCTGAGGAGAAGAGCCGCGGAAAAGAAATCCGGAAAGTGGGAAGGATATAAAAGGTCCGATACAACGACCAACACCACATCTGCCCCAGATGCAGCACCTGCAGGATCAGTCGCAGGTTATCACGGCCCCGCTCCAATGGGCCTCTCGGCAGTCAAGGGAAAGAAGATTACACCTGAGGAAAGGAAGAGACGAAGGGAAGGGGGACTATGTATGTACTGTGGGGATAGCAGGCATTTCGCGGCATCATGCCCAAGAAAGTTGAAAGCGGCATCAGGTCAAACGGAGGTGTCACCTTTTAAGAAGGCAGCAAATGAGGGAGATGCAGATTCGACAACAGGAAAGGGTAAAGAAGTGGAATCGGGAAAAGTTTAGTCCAGTGCAATAAGGATGGCAATTGCGCTGGAAACGAATCTCCTTTGTCAGTTAATGCTAGTTTTGGTATTTCGCAGTTTTCTATATCAAGCGCAGAAATAAAGGAATCTTCTATGGAAAGCAAACATCTCGTTGTGAAATGCTCGCTGAAAATAGAAGACAAGACCATTGATACCCACGCTTTGATAGACTGCGGAGCTACTGGAATAGCATTTATTGACAAAGATTTCGTCCGCCATCATCAGCTACAAGAGAAGGAATTAAAAGAATCAAGGGAATTAGAAGTTATAGATGGAAGACCCATCGAATCAGGAACAATTACAACCATGGCTAAACTAGATTTAGGCATACGCGGACATCAAGCACAGTTACCAGCGTTTGTTACGAAGTTAGGACATTATCCAATCGTCCTCGGATTGCCATGGTTACAACTTCACGATGTCACAGTCAAGTTCCAGAAAAAGAGAATAGGATTCGAAAGCGATTACTGTCAGAAACACTGTCAGCATCATTCGAGCGTATGGGTATGGGGCAATCACATGGAATCAATAGAACCAGACTGCCCGAAGCTGGACATAAGTGCATTAGCAGCAGCCCCGTTCATGAGACGCAACAAGAAAGAGAAACTCAAAGTATACACGGTAACCTTATATGAAATCAACAAGGCCCTCGAAATTAAGGACCTTCAAGAAAAACCGCTGGAACATTTAATTCCCAAGGAATACCATGAGTTTCTCCCCCTTTTTGACAAGGTTATCGCTGAAAGACTACCACCACACAGACCATACGATCATAAGATTACACTCCAAGACGGATTCACACCACCTTTTGGACCAATATACAGCCTGTCAAGAGAAGAACTTCAGGTCCTAAAAGAGTGGATTGAAAAGAATTTGTCAAAGGGATTCATCAGATCGTCATCATCACCATGCGGAGCACCGGTGTTGTTCGCACCTAAACCGAATGGAGGTTTACGATTATGCGTGGACTATCGAGGACTCAACGAAGGAACCATAAAAAATCGATATCCATTACCGTTAATCCAGGAAACCTTGTTGAGATTGTCAAAAGCCAAGTGGTACACCAAATTAGATGTCCGAGATGCCTACAATATGATTCGAATAGCAGAAGGATACGAATGGAAAACGGCGTTTAGGACCCGTTATGGCCTGTTCGAATCACTCGTTATGCCCTTCGGACTCACCAATGCACCAGCCAGCTTTCAGGAATTCATCAACGATACTCTTCGCCCTTTTCTGGACATCTTTTGCACGGCATTCCTGGACGACATCCTCATCTACAGTGACAACTTAAAGGAACATAAGGAACACGTCAGAGCAATAATGACAACGCTTAAGGAGGCCGGTCTGTATCTGAAAGCGGAAAAATGCGAGTTTCATCAACAGGAGGTGAAGTACCTGGGATTGATAGTTGGGGTAAACGGGATTAGAATGGACCCAGAAAAAGTAACAGCGGTAAAGGAGTGGGAAGCACCTGGCAAGCTCAAGGAAATTCAATCGTTTTTAAGATTCGCCAATTTTTATCGAAGGTTTATTAGGAATTACAGCCGGGTGGTCCAACCATTGACAAAGCTAACGAAAAAGCTGGTACCGTTTCACTGGGGACCCGATCAGAAACGAGCCTTCGCGGAGTTAAAACAAGCGTTTACAACAGCACCAGTTCTAGCACACTTCGACTATGAGAAAGAAATCGTCTTGGAAACCGATGCCTCGAGCTATGTGTCTGCAGGAGTATTATCCCAATACGATGATCAAGGAATCCTTCACCCGGTAGCATTCTTTTCGAAGAAACATACACCAGCAGAAGAAAATTACGAGATTTACGATCAAGAGCTGGGAGCCATAGTTAAAAGTCTGGAACAGTGGAGACCAGAATGCGAAGGGTCAGTACATCCTATTAAAATACTGACGGACCACAAGAACCTCGAATACTTCATGACGTCAAAGCTACTCAATAGAAGACAAACCAGATGGTCCGAATTCCTGTCGAGATTCAAGTTTAAGATTATATATCGCCCAGGAAAGCAAGGTCAAAAGCCCGATGCACTCACCAGAATGCCAGGAGACATTCCTCCGAAGGGGGGGGCAGAAAAAACCCAACAAATTGTGCTCAAAACGGAGAATCTCGACAAACGAATTCAACAAGGACTGGTGATAGCATTCGCAGAAGTGGTGAATCAGGACGAAACCGACCCAAAGGAATTGTGGAACTGGATTCAAAATGTATGCAAGCACTGCCCGTTCGATAGCAGCGAAGGACTGTGTCTCAACGCAACGGACGTCAAAAAAGATTCGGACAAGCTACAACTGATACAGGACCATCATGATACACCGGCAGCAGGACATCCAGGACGAGCAAAAACCCTTGAACTCCTCAAAAGAAATAATCAATGGCCAGGTATGAGGAAGGACGTGGACAGGTACGTACGAAATTGCCACGTGTGTCAACGCAGCAAAGCAACTCACCAGAAGATCCACGGATGGCTGAAACCACTGGAAGTACCGCAACAACCATGGAAGGACCTGAGTATGGATTTCGTGGTGGGACTACCGGAAAGCGAGGGGTACAACGCCATATGGGTAGTGGTTGACAGGTTGTCAAAAATGAAACATTTAGTGACATGCCGGGACGATACAGACAGCAAGAAGCTGGGCGAGATGTTTATACGAGAGGTGTTCAAGTTACATGGTTACCGGATACTATAGTATCAGACAGAGGACCCCAATTCGCGTCAGAGTTCTGGAGACACGTTTGTGAAAGACTTGGAATCGAACGAAGGCTGTCAACCGCGTTTCATCCACAGACAGATGGACAAACGGAACGGACGAACGCCGTTATGGAACAGTACCTCAGGGCCTTCGTCAATTATCAACAGAACGACTGGACACAGTGGCTACCAATGGCAGAATTCGCGTCGAACAATCACGCCTCGGATACAACGGGATGCTCACCGTTCTTTGGTAATTACGGGTTTCATCCAAGAATGACCTTTAGCCAACATCCGATTCAGAATGGGAACGATATCAGGGAAGTAAACGCAAATATCCCTCTCCCAAAAATGAACGATATCTTCCAACAGATGAAGGCTGAAATGACTCGAGCACAAGATATTCAAGCAGAACAAGCAGATAAGCATCGACGAGAGGGAGTGCAATGGATGTTGGGGACCGAGTCTGGATGGACGCCAGGAATATTACAACACAACGATCCAGCAAGAATCTTGACTGGAAACGCCTGGGACCATACGACATTACGGAGGTTATTAGCCCGTGGGCTTATCGATTACAACTACCCAAGGACCTTCACATTTATCCAGTACAACCAATCTCCCGCTTGACCAAAGTATCGGAAGACCCTTTGCCAGGGCAAACGAATCGGCACCACCTGCAGTTATTGTGGACGGAGAAGAAGAATACGAAGTAGAACGTATTGACGATTGAGGATATTTCGACGCCAACTGCAGTACCTGGTTAAGTGGAAAGGTTATGATGAACAAAGCTGGGAACCGGCGTTAACATGGATGGACTTCAAGCAATTGATGTTTTTCATGCGAAACAACCTGGCAAGCCCGGATCAACAGCTTCGTAGGAACTTAGCATGTGGGAGGGGGAGCTACTGTCACGGTTGTGTCGAGTGAGGATCGAAGAAGGAATAAGGATCGATGAAGGGGAAAGGGAATACGAAGGGAATCAGGTTTCGTTGGTTGGAATCAGGTTTTGTAGGAAGGAATCAGGTTTTGTTGGTTGCGTTGTAAATATGGCGTGATGGTTATGGCGTAGGCCGCGGACTGAAACGGTTGTGTACATAGTTGGGTGGAGTTAGGATGTATTTTGGAACGAGTGAGTAAAGGTGACGACGGTCGCGTTAACGGTATATAAGGGTGCTGGATTCGCGGAGGATAGGTTTGTTCTCTACTCGTTCTCTAGTCTACAAAACAATCAATAGCTTCGGCCCCAACCTTTCTTCACTTCTGTGATTCCGGATTTCGAGTCTCTTGCTTGTTACGCAGTACCCGCGATCACTGCACCACCGCACAATATCTCTGTCTTAGTTTGGTTTTTATAACCCCTAGAACTCCGAGCCTTGAACCCTTGACACTCTGATGATGGAGCCGGGCATTGAGACTCCGATCCTTTCAGTGATCAGCATCCCCATTGCTCAAGATTTGGCTTTGGATGATGAGGATAGCGTCGACGATAGCGACAATGATAATGACAACGAGCATGATGACATACCCAGTGCCAGGAGATGTGCCCAGCAATATCGTGGCCTCCAGGTGGATGATGATCCGGTCGAGAATGAGGGGATGGCGGACGAGGACAAGGATGAGAATGTGGATGAGGATGAGGATGGGGATGAGGATGAGTACAAGGACGTAGAGTCGGAATCGGTGGATGACTGCGAAGGAAAGAGCAGTTTAGAGGATGTGCTTCAAGCTAGCTGCGACGTGTAGGATGGCATTTGGAACGGGAGACTGAATATATTAGGCTTTAATATCGAACATCATGCACATTAACGTCACTGTACAGTATCCGTCACCTGAGCTGTGAGTGCAATTCAAGGCATCATATAAATGACACATGCAGTGAATAGTGCATTATGTCAAGGTAAACATTGCACTCAGGCATCATATGAGTAGTATTGTAGATCAATAGGTGTGCGCACTGTATAACTGGGTCGGTAAGAGATACTGTGTCAATAACAGAGATACTGCGACAGTAAGAAATGGGTGCACTGCATGACTACATTCGTGAGGAATACGACATCAAGAGGCCCAAACGCAACCCCTGGGGTCGTGTGTACGTATGTGCAGTGTCACGCCACTTCAAGGCTCAAAATGTTTCGATTTAAGCACCCGATGCACCCCAGACCTACATACGTCCTGGGTGCGACTTTGTTTTTTTTCTGATATTTACAAAACAATTTATAGCTTTGGCACCAATATCTGTTCACTTCTGTGATTTTGAATTCAAGTCTCTTGTCTTGTTTGCAGTACCTGCACCTCCAAATCTCAGTTTTGTTTTTTTAAGCCCTAGAACTTTAAAGCCTTGAAACCTTGTCAGACAATCAAGTCTCCAATCAATTCTACCAGTCATATTTCCAGTTTATATGTTGATATCACCATTCTTAAGGCTGCTATTATTGTTACCATACTGGCAATACCTCTGGCATCATTTTTAAATCTGCCAAAAACTTCAAAAACAGATTGGTTACCCCCTGCTATTGGATATTCATCTGTTTACTTTATCTGTGGATCCTTTAAAGACCTACAAATCTAGATATCATTGGCAATCAGTATCAATTCAAAATTAAATGCATAAGTAAAAACCAGGGAATTCACAATTGTATTTATTATTGTTATTATTCAAAAACCAAAGGAGACCTAGACCACAATTACTGCAATCCAACAATGTATTGCAATCGCAGATGACCACAGAAGTGGCTTATAAACTCAACCTGTGACTGCAGTTTAGAGGAGTTCAACACCTTCTGTGATTGTATTGGGAAACATTACAGCCACTTCTGTTTACTCTGGATTATGAACATCAAGCATCTCTTGCCCTGGTATATAGTGTAATGGCAGGCAAATACACTTTTTTGTTAGTGGGAATATACTTTGCGCAAGCACAAATCCAAGCCAATATCCAAGCAATCAATGTGTGCTATCCAGTCACTGAATAACATCAATTCAAATTCAAGCTAGTACAATACTTTCACCACCAGAAAGACAAGAAACAATTCGCCACTACGCGTTGATTTATTGGATTCCCAGAGACTGCTTTTGGTGTAAAATTCATTGTGATAACCATTGCTGGATATATTGGAAAAGTGATATCTGGAAACACATTTGTAACGAATTCCTTGAAGTAGCATGAACCATTGGCGGAAGGATCAACAAATATCTGCACCAATCACCCCTTGCACTAGCCCATGATGTCTACTGAGGAATGGCATACTTCAAGGGATATTGCCCTGACTTAGAAGTTACAGCAGGAAATACAGTTAATAGTCAATACAAACCTGGATACATTATCTCCAGAACAATTACGAATCTTTGCAGGCAATGCAAAAACAATCATAGAACTAACCATAACCTCTCCAACAAGTTTAAAGAAAGCTGAGGTCATCAACTTGAAGTGATGAGTCAAGTTTCCTGGAATCGAGAAATCCAAAACACAACTGCAGCCAAACCTAAGTCAAACCTGGAACGAAGAGCTAGAAGCAAGAGAGGCAATCTGTACACACGGAAACCTACAACAGGTAGTGTCACAATTAAAAATGAAACTGGAAATGACCAATCCACATAAACCGCAGAACTATAACAGGTGGTGGAAGACACCCAGGAACAACTAAGAGTAGTGGAAGAAGAAAAAAAAATGTACCTGATGCAAGTTAACCAGATACTGGTAACAATGTAAAGTGGTGGCAATGGTGGAAGTAAAAAACACCAGGGCAGCAATATTCTCTAATTTTCAGAAACTGACTGCAGAACACTCTGAGGGTGGATGGTACAACTAGCAATGAAAATTACAGATGAACCTGGGCAGATCTCAAGTAAGCAAACCAAAATGAAATATACAGCCAATCGATTGAAAGATGTAGCCTTAAATCAGATCCAATCATATATCAATACAAAAACTGGAGATATGAAGTTAGAGTCACTGAAGAAACTCCTTGATCTTTTGCAGCTGGCTTTCAAAAATCAAATATACTAGCCATAGCAAATTGAAAACTCCTGAAACTCATACAAAAAGGCCAGAAATATCCACAGTATTATACAGAATTCCAATGCAGGATACCCAACGTTGATTGAAATCAAGCAGTGCAACAAGATGTTCTTTGACAAGTCATATCCAAAGAATTAAATGATATACTACAACACTGTAACATCCCTCTGGACCTCACTGAATTTGTCAAAATATGCTCAAAGTGGAATTCTCAGTTCCGTACTAAAGCGGCTTAATAGTCGTCAAGAAAATGGTCAGGAGGGTCAAAGAAACCAGAAACTGTGAACAATACAACATCTGCCCCAGAGACAGCTCCAGCAAAAGTAGTGGCAAATAATAATGGTCCTGCACAAATGGATCATTACACAATCAAGGGAAGGAAGATCACGCCACAGAAACAACAGTATTGAATGAAAGAGGGATTATACAATAATTGCAGGGATTCGAGGCATTTTGCAGCAAGTTGTCCAAGGAAGTTGAAGGCACCATCAGAACAAGGGGAAATCAATCCATATAAAAAAACCAAGATCAAGGAAAATCAAAGGAACGGAAGCATAATTTGGAAAAGTTGAAACCAGTGCAATAACAATGGCCATTGCACTGGGTACAAATCTTCTTTGTCAACAAATATTATGTCTAGTTTTCAAATTTTGGAGTTTTCAATTAATAGTCTGGAAATAAAAAATTCTTTGATGGAAAGCAAGTACTTTGTTGTGAAATGTTCACCCAAAATCAGAGACTAATCAGTCAACTCCCATGTATTAATCAACTGTGAAGCCACAGGAATGGTATTTGTTGATAAAGATTTTGTTTCCCATCTTCAGTTGGAAGAAAAAGAATTACAAGAATTATGGGAATTGGAAGTAATCGCTGGAAGACCTATCAAATCAGGAACCATTACAACAATGGCAAAATTGAACCTAGAGATACGAGAACTTTAGAAACAACTACCAGTATTAATTACAAAGTTAGGATACTACCCTATAGTACTAGGACTTCCATTGCTACTACTTCACGATATTAGAGTCAAATTTCAAAGCAGGAAAATTGACTTCAAATGTGATTCCTGCCAACAACATTGCCAACATCATTCAAGTATATGGATATGGGGAAACTAGATAGAAATAAATAAAAATCCAAACAAACTGAAACTAGATATCTGCACCATAGCAACAACACCTGTTATATGCAAAAACAAGAAAGAAAGACTCAAGGTTTACATGATAACCCTATATGAGATCAACACGGCCATTATGGTTAAGGATCTATGAAAAAAACCCCTGGAACAACGGATACCAAAAGAATACCATGAGTTTCTTTCTCTATTTGATAAAGTGATTGTGGAGTAATTATTACCACATAGACTGAATGATCACAAAATCAAACTCCACGCAGGATTTACACCACCATTCAGACCAATTTATAGTCTATTGAGAGAAGAACTGCAGGTGCAAAAAGAATGAATCAAAAAAATCTCTCAAAGCAATTCATTAGATTGTTATTATCACCATGTGGAGCTCCAGTATGATGTGCAGCGAAACCAAATGGAGGCCTGGAACTATGTGTAGACTATTGAAGCCTGAATGAAGAAACAATCAAAAACTGCTATCTACTACCATTGATCTAGGAAATGCTATTCAAACTGTCAAAGGCCCTCATATACACCAAACTCAATATCAGGGATGTTTACATCATGATCAGAATTGCAGAAGGAGATGAATGGTAGTCAGCATTCAGAATCTAATAGGGATTGTTTGAGTTCTTGGTAATCCAATTTGGGTTAACCAACACCCCAGTATCCTTTCAGGAATTTATCAATAATACCTTATGGCCATTCTTGGTCATATTCTGCATAGCCATTCTAGATGATATCCTTATCTACAGTAATAATATAAACAAACATATGGAACATGTCTGTACAGTAATGCAAACACTCATGGAAGAAATGTTGGACCTGCAAGTGGAGAAATGTAAATTCCATCCGGAAGAGGTTAAAAACTGGGACTAATAGTTATATTGAATACAATCTGAATGGACCCTGAGACAGTACAGGCAGTCAAAGAATGGTAGGAACCAAGCAATCTCAAAGAAGTGCAAGCATTGTTAGGATTTACTAATTTCTATTGAAGGTTTATAAGGAACTACAGCAAGGTGGTATAACTATTAACCAAACTCACAAAAAAACTGGGGCCGTTTTTCTGGAGAGCATATCAAAAGAGGGCATTTGCAGAATTAAAAGAAACCTTCACAACTGCACCATTGTGGCTCACTTCGACAATGGTAAAGAAATGTTTCTGGCTACCAATACATCAAGCTATTTATCTACAGATATTATACCTAGCAAGTTTGCAGCAAGGTTGTATATGCTCACCCCCAGTACCCCTGATTAGATATCATTGGCTATCATTTGTCTCATATGCCTGAGCCGATCATTTCAGAGGGCTAGCAAACGAACACCTACACCATCGATAAACAACAACAGCTAGTCAATGGCCACAGTCACTTCTGCTCCAAATCATTGATAACAAACCAACAGCTGAATGGCATCAGCCAGGAAGTTGATGACTTGCCGACAACAAATAGACAGCTGACAAACAACTGAATAGTGCCAGCCAAAACCTGATGACTACTAGAGACCTAAGAATATGTGCTGACTCTGAACAGCAAAGCTGCTCTCTATGGAAAGAGGCCTATTTGTCTGGTGTTCATCATATCAAAAGGTGTAATGGCACGTGACCAGGGGCCGGGTAATACCCCAGTAAATAGTCGCTCGGCGGGAGTGCAACAGCACTCCAGCGATAATCTTACTTATCATTCTATTCCATATCATCACTTGCTCTCATCTGCAACCATATCTATTCTATTTGACATCTCTGGCTGTACAGAGCCGTACTTGCTCATACATGTCCATACACTATTATTCCTCTATAATTAGCTGATACGTTTCGCTTACCAGATATTGTGATTCAATCCCCTTTTTTTCCATTGGTGCATTAAGAACCAGTACAAAAACAAAGAAACGAAGCAACTAGAGTTACACGATGCCTCCAAAGCAAACTAGATCCCAATTAAGAGTAACTGATGATGGTGCAAGCGATGACACTCTCCAGGCTGTGGCCTCCTGCTCTGGAGGTCGACACACTCGTGCATCGCAAACCAGCTTCACTCCCTCGGTTCAACCTGAGGCCCAAACCTACGACAATGGAAGCGAATCCAACGATCTGAGTGACCCTGAAGACGACGACAAAGGCAATGGCCAAGATGACTCGCAGCCCCATAACGAACGTGAATCAGACACCATCAAAAACCTCCTCCAAGTGCTACAACAGCAGAATGAGATGTTTGACAGTATCATCAGGCCGAACGTGATGCTGAAGGAGTCCAATGCAAGGCTGTCAAGAGCACCAACTGAAGTTCCCTCCAATGCCTCGAAGAAGTTCAAGATGTCTCACCCGAAACCATTCTGCTGTGGCGCTGTGGAATTAAATATCAGCTTAGGCTCCCTCCGTTCAAACTTCCGAGTTCACAGCAAATATTTCCTGCAAGGAGACATCAACTACGTCCAGTACACACTCGACAATCTTGGCAGCTGGTCAAATCATCCTGAACTGAATCAAAGGACAATGAGTATGACTGACCCAATATCATGGGGCCAGGACCTACTAGCGAAAAACAGCCCGTGCCTGTTGGATTTCGAACTCTTCATGGAGAAATTGCAGAAGCAGTATGGTGACAAGGAACGGGTACTCAATACTGGCAGTTAAAATTTCGCCAAGTTCAAACAGGGGCATTTCGATACAAACGAGACTGTTCGAACATATGCAAATCGTCTACCGAGAATATGACTGGATCCCAATCTCGACGAAACGCAACACTTTACACCACTTTACTACCAGGTTTGGGCGGTCTTTAAGCTGGAGCTACACACCAAAATCAAGCCATTCACCCCCAAGAGCGGCATGTTTGACAGACTAGATGCACTGTTCAACCGAGCGGCAGATGTTGAAACTTCGCCGAATCAATAAGAGCAACAGAAGCAACCGGATCTATCTCGTCGGCAGAAAGGCGACCGAAAATGCAACTTCCGACCATCTGTCTCAGAGCCGACACAATCAAAGCCTCAAGGTTCAGGCCCAGGCTCAAGATCAAACGACAGACGCCAAACAGACTGACCACCTGCACCATGAACTTCGGTGGAAGTCTATGCCAAACGGAAAGCCGACGGACAATGCGCCAGATGTGACGGCGGCGATTATAAAACTTACCACTGCCCAAGATACTCTTGTGCCACTTTTCCTGACACACTCGATCCCAACTGAGGCCAAGGCGACCGCCAAATCAAATGTCAGCCGTCATTTAACACCCAGCAGTCAAAAATCTGGTTTACCTCTCCCGACACTTGGTTTGGTGGAAAAGGTTGGACGAAAATGCGCTGGTAATGGAGACCCTGGGCACACGGGCATGAATTGTAATTTTGGATGAGATACAACCAGTGTTCGCAACCGTCCCGTCCGTCCGGGATTGGTCAGGACGGGGACGGACTGCAAGAATCCGTCCGTCCGAGAGCAGGACGGAGACGGCGCCGTCTTTTTGAGACTGGACGGAGACGGACAGAAAGGACGGCCGTCGACCGAGAAGTCTTAGCGCACATAACAAAAATTTTACGAAAATAATTTCAATTACTATTCTGACCGTGATGCAAGATCTGTGAGTATCTGCTCCATCCATACTATTTCTGACTCTGTTTCTCCAAAGATTACACCCTCGGCACCCAGGATTTCATTCATTCCAAAGCCTGTAGAACATTATCGGGCTTGATTGGGTTTAGTCTAAAGATATCCACTAACTGTCCGATGACAGTGGATGACGGCCGACATCCGTCCGTCTTGAGTAAGGACGGAGACGGACGGCCTTGGCGCCGTCCCGTCCGTCCTGGAGAAGTCTCGGACGGACGGCCGGGGACGGCCGTCGGACAGGACGGTTGAGAACACTGGATACAACCCCACCGAATATCATTAAAAACGAGCGTAGTCTTGGAGAACCTCCAAGCACACATGGCAAGCCAGTATCTCTGCAGCACAGCACATCCGGATTCAGCTCACATCATTCATGAAGTCCAAGTTCGAGATTGTCAGAGAGAAATACAACGTGTTCGAGCACTTATCGAATGCGGCGCGACAAGCCTCTTTATGTCTCCAACGCTCTGGAGAAAGCTCGGCCTGAGACACGAAGCGGCAGGCATCACCACCCAGGGATTGGATGGGCGTGTAATGGAGTCAGCCTGGGATAGCTGGCAGGTGGCGATGACAGTTCAGTACCTTGAGCATCTTGCACCGGTTGAAGAGTTGGAAGTACTAGTTGTACCAATGCAGGCCTAAAATCTCATACTAGAGTTGCCATGGTTCAGCACCCGAAACCCTGACATTGATTGGACACGTCGACAATTAATCTCTCAACAGATACTGAGTGGGAGTGCTCCAGAAGAAGAAGTGCACTTGGAAAAGACCATGCGGGCGGAAAGTAATCCCTGCGGGCAAAATGTGGTTTCTCCGGACATACGAATCCTTGGAGCTACCTCATTCGACAATCTATTAGCGAGTGATGAGGTTGTGGAGGCATATGCCCTACGGATTGGGGAATGCACAGGGTTGCTGGGAGCTGCTATGGAAGGCAACACCAAAGTGCGAGGTGAAAGAAGCCCGTGGAGCTCGATGACGTCAAGCAGGAGCAGCGGTGGTAGTTGCAGCAGAAGAGTTACCAACAAGGCGGGGCTTGAATGACTGCTACCAGCTCGCCGAGTCACGAAGGGAGGATGCAGGCCATGGTCAAACTCCATTGTGATGGGCCGGCGGTACTGCTACTCCTGGGAATCCCCACCTTGTCCTTCCCCTTGTGCGATTTTAACTAACGCGCGCAGATGGGGCGGAAGCAGAAATAGTAGTTACGGATGACGGAGGGTGCATCCCTGCCAAATACAAGGAATTTGTCAAGGTCTTTAGTAAGGTCAAGGCAGAGACATTACCCCCGCATTGGCCGATGGACCATGCGATTGATTTGGAGCCCGGCCATCGGGTACTATATGGGCAGATTTACAACCTTTCCAAAGTCAAGCTGTGAACCCTGAAGACTTTCATTCAGATGATGCTGGCCAATGGTTTTATCCAGCAGTCATCATCGCCGGCAGCAGCATCTATACTTTTTGCCAAAAAGAAAGGTGGGGGCCCTAGGCTTTGCATCGACTACGGAGCCTTGGATGCGGTCACTGTGAACAACAAATATCCACTCCCTTTAATCTCAGAGATGCTTGACAGTGTGTGTGATACTAGGATTTTCACCAAGCTGCATCTCCGTGGAACCTATAATCTTATCCAGATCGGGGAAGGCAACAAGTACAAGACAGCATTCTGAACCCGGTATAGCCAGTTCGAATACCGAGTCATGTTCTTCGGCTTGACGAATGCACTGGCTACATTCCAGTCATACATCGATGATTGCCTAAGAACTTACATTGACGACTTCGCTTTTTGTTAACTTGACGATATCCTGATTGATTTGGAAAACGAAACAGAGCACGACGAGCATGTGGGACAAGTACTGCAACGACCATGTGAATTTGGTCTCTACTGCAAAGCCGAAAAGTGCCAATTCAGAGTAAAGAAGGTCAGCATCCTTGGGTTCATGATCACTCCTGACGGTATCGGTATGGATACAGACCGCATCGCAACAATCGAAGACTGGCCAACTCCGAAATCAGTTCGAGATATTCATGTGCTCTTAGGGTTCACAAACTTCCACCAAAGTTTCATCCGGAAATATGCCAAGGTGACACACCCGCTCACAGAACTACAGAAAATAAGTGAGCCGAAACAGAAGTCGAAAGCACTTCCGAATCGGTCTCAGCCGATCAGATCCAAATGGAAATGAATGAGAAAAGCCGAGTTGGCATTCCGGAGACTTAAAAATGCCTTTTCCGTCGCAAAGATTCTGCACCACTTCGACCCGGCTAAGCCAATCATTCTCCAGACTAACGCGAGCAGCTTTGCGATTGCCGGCATTCTCAATCAGTTCGATGGCTTTGCAATCCTCCACCCAGTCAATTTCTGTTTCCAATAGTGCTCTCCAGCTGAGCAGAACTACGACACATATGATCGCGAACTCTTGGCCATCATGAAAACGATGCAACTGTGGCAACATTAGGTCGAAGGCGCCAAGCACAAGATCTTAGTGCAGTGCGATCACAAGAACCTTCTGTACTTCCAGATGTCAAAAATGCTCTCCTGAAGACAAGCCTGCTGGGCTGAGATCTTATCATCATAGAACTTTGTCATCAAGCACCTAGAAGGCACCAAAAACCCAGCCGATGGCCCATCGAGAAGCCCCGACTATGAAATCAGCTATGAGAGACCTGTCGCAAAACTTCTGGCCACCCTAGCAGCCACTTCGGTAGAGACTCCTGTCAAACCTTATGATGACCTCCTGCCAGCTATTAAGACCATCCAAGCTACCAACCACATGGCTGTTGACGTCTCGGGAAAGCTAGTTGACAAACCATTGGCTGACATAGAAGCCAATATGGATAAGGACCAGAAAGTCGTCGCTGGAGCTCTGACATACAAAGGGAGGATAGACGTCCCTACAGACGAGACTGTGCGCAGCAATGTGATAATTCTTTTTCATGACAATCCAGAATCCGGTCACTTTGGAGCCCTTAAAACTGCTGAACTAGTATCTAGTGACTTTTACTGGCCTGGAATACACGTGTACGTCCAACAATATATGAGCAGGTGCGAAGTGTGCCACCGAGTCAAGGCCCCCTGCCATGCCCGCCATAGAGTCAACATGCCGCTGGAACCACCATCTCGACTATGGGAAGAAGTTACTATGGACTTCGTCACCGACTTGCCTGAGTCATCAGAATCCCAGTATATGGGCATCCTTGTCATCGTCAATCGGCTCACGAAAATGGCCACCTACCTCCCATGCCAGAAAGATCTCGATTGACTGGAACTGGCCATGCTCTTCTTCGAACATGTTATTTGCAAACATGGCATACCCAACAACATCATTACTGATCGCGGCACTGAATTCACAGGTCGATTCTGGACGAGAGTCTGCTCTCACTTGAGCATAGACCACCAGCTCTCGACTGTCTTCCACTTCCAAACCGACAGCCAGACAGAGTGCCAAACCAAACAATGGAGCAGTACCTCCGAGCATTTTGCAACTATGAGCAGGATAACTTGGTCGAACTCTTACCTTTGGCCGAATTCGCATACATCAACTCTGTACATACTTCAATGAGGATGACATCATTCTGGGCCAACTATAACTACCACCCGACCATACAGTTCAAGGCACTGAAAGAAGCGCATTTAACGTCGGAGGTGCAAGCTGACTCCATGGCTGCCAGATTGGAGGAAACTCATCGAATCCTCCGAGAGAACCTGCTGGATACCCAAGCCTGCCAGACGAAGTATGCCAGAGGCAAGAAAATGACGTTCGAGGCGGGCGATAAGGTTTGGCTCTCGACTTGGAATATAATGATAACTAGGCCCTCCAAGACACTGGATTATAAGAGGGCTAGGCCTTATACAGTGAGTAAAGTCATCAATAAGCACCCTTGCAAATGTGACTTGCCGAGTACAATGCGCATTAACAATGTCTTACACGTGTCTTTGCTTGATAGATACTCCCCTCCGGCCATTGGCTAGCCGCCATCAGAAACGCAGCCGATGGTAGTCAATGATTCCAACGAATGGGAGGTCAAGAGGATCCTCAACTCGAAGTGGCGGTACCGCAAGCTCCACTACATTGTACAATGGGCTAGATACAACTATATCCAAACGAGCTGAGAACCTGCTGAAAACCTCGAGAATGCTGAAGAACCAGTTGCCAAATTTCATCAGGAGCACCCCTCAAAACTACGATGGTAAGCTCCTTTAGGGTCATGACCATAACCCCATAAATGAAGCCTACAAATCCACAACTTGTGTGGGCCCGTGAATTTGCAAATCAGGAAGCACAGGATGGGCCGAATTGGATGGTTTCTTTTCAGTTCTTCGTTGTGTTTTCTTCCTTTCTTAGGGTTCTCGGCCCGGTATAAATGCTGTTGGCATGGGTTTCACTCCTAATACTGGAGGCAGCTTTCCCCGTGCACCAAGCCTGCCGAAAAGTCATCTCGATGACACCGATCGGTTGTGGAGCTTTGTGATGGCAATTAGGCCAAATGATTTACTTGTTTCTTCTTCGTGTACATACTAAGCAGCCAAGGAGGTCTGCAGCCAAAGAATGGAATGATGTAATGGTACATGACCAGGGGCCAGATACAACCCCAGTATATAGTCACTCCGCAGGAATGCAACAGCACTCCAGCGATAATCTTACTGATCATTCTACTGCATATAATCACTTACTCTCGTCTGCAACAGTATCTATTCTATTTGACATCTCGGGCCGTACGGAGCCATACTTGCTCGTATCCGTCCTTGCAAAAGGATACCACTGGTCCAAAGGCACAAGCCTGTGAACTTGATATTATAAAGGATACCGATGGTCTGATTATGATCTAATGACAATAAAAGCAATAGAGAATCAGGTGATGGAGACTGCAGTAGTTGTTCAGAAACGGGCATTGGTTTGAAGGTGATCACAATGTTGGAGCTCTAGGGACAAGCATAGATAGAAATATTTGTTACAAAGCGAAGAAAGAGGTATAAAAACCTCTGACTTCTTTGATGGTAGAAAGGCATCAACCATCTCAGCAAGGAGAACAAGCTTTGACAATATACACATCGAAAAGCTATTCTTTTCGTTCGGATTCTTTCAGTCATTTCACATCCTGAATGAAGTTCCTAACCTATCTTCGAAGCAGTCCTGAATTAAGTATGAATACTATATTCTCCAGGTATAATCTAGAGTGATACCCCAAGTATTATAGCAGAAGTACTATCACAATACATCAATCAAAAAATTCTTTACCCAGTAGCTATTTTCTCTAAAAAGTATACTCCAGCCAAGGAAAACAAAGACATCTATGACTAAGGATGGGGAGCATTAGTGGAAAGTCTCAAACGATGGAGACTACAATAGCAAGGGTCAGCATATGCAATCAAATAACTCACAGACCATATTAATCTTGAGTATTTTATAATGTCAAAATTGCTGAACAGAAGACTAATTCAATAGTCCAAATTCCTGTCAAGATTCAAATTCATAATCATATATCAACCAGATCAATGAGGCCAGAAGCCTGATGTACTGACAAAAATGCCAGGAGATATTCATTCCATTGGGGGAGCAGAAAACACCCAACAAATCATGCTCGAAATGGAGAATCATAACGAAACAATATGCAAAAGAATGATAGTATCATTTGCAGAAGTTATGAACCTACAAAACAAACAGATATGTCTTGAAGAACTGTGAAGCAGAGCTTGAAATATATATCAAGATTGCCGTGATAATAGCGGTGCAGGACTTTATGTACACACCACTGAAATATATGCAATAACTGATGAGGAAATGATTTGCTTAATCAATAAACATTACAATTCTTCAGTACCAGGTTATCAAGAAAGAGGAAAAAGCCTTGAGCTCCTAAAATAAGATTATTACAGGCAAGAAATTTGAAAACATATTGATAGATATATTTGAAACTGCGATACCTGCCAACACAGCAAACCTCAAAACCTGAAAACACCTGGATAGCTCAAACCACTGGAAATACCACAATGGCCCTGAAGGGTCTTGAGTATGAACTTCGTAGTTGGACTACCAGAGAGCAAAGAATACAATGCCATATAGGTGGTAGTAAACAGGTTATCAAAAATGAAACACTTAGTTTCATACCATAATAAATATAGACAGACAGATGCTGGAAACAATGTTTATCCAGAACATATTCAAATTACATGGCTTACCAGATACAATGATATTAGAATGTGGACAGCAGTTTGCTTCAGATTTCTGGAAACACATATATGAACATTTAGAAATAGAGTGAAAGCTTTCTACAGCCTTTCATCCACCAACTGACAATCAAACTGAACAAATCGATGCAATTATAGAATGGTACCTGAGAATATTTGTCAATTATCAACAGAATGACTGAGTACAGTGGTTCCCAATAGCAGAATTCGCATCAAACAACAGCTTTTCCGAATCAACAAACTGCTTACCATTCTTTGTCAACTATGGATTCCATCCCAAAATGACTTTCAGCCAACATCCAGTCCACCACAACAACAATATTTGAGATGTCAACACAGCCCAAATAGTACAGACGATAAAGGAAATATTTGACCAAATCAAAGCTGAAATGATGAAAGCACAAACAATCCAGGCAGATCATGTGGACAAGCCCCACAATGAGGGACGAGACCTAAAGACAGGAGATTTTGTATGGCTGGATGCCAGAAACATCACAACTCAAATACCCAGCACAAAACTAGACTGGAGCAATATAGATCCCTACCACATTCTCCAAGTTGTCAGTCTATGGGCATATTGATTGCTGCTATCCAAGAACATTCATACTCTTGCAGTTCAACTGGTATTCCAGTTATTGAAGTCAGCAGAGCACTCTGTTCCTAGGCAAGTAATTGAACTACCACCACAAGTAATGGTTAATGGAGAAAAACAATACAAGGTTGAAAGAATTGATGATTCAAGACTATGCAAGATACAACTTCAGTACCTAGTGAAGTGGAAAGGATACAATGAACACAGCTGGGAACCCACAGCAAACATAGAGGGACTTCAAGCTATTGATATATTCCATGCAGAACAATCTGGCAAGCTTGGGTTGGTGAACTCATAGCAACTTGCATCTGAAAGGGAGAGCTACTGTTATGGTTGTGGTTAGTGAGTATCAGTAATTGAGTGGGAATCAATAAAGTGGAATTACATTCATTTGGCAAGAAACCAGATTTATGCATCATGAGAATAATGAACAGATTTGTAAGCAATGAAACAGGTTTTGAAGAAAGCGAAACAAAATATTGGTGATTGCCAATGACAACAAGAAAACACCAATAGTGCAATAGTAACATAAGTGTGGCAGTTGTAAAGGTGGTATACAATGTTTGGTAAAGTTTGAATGTATATTGAACAAGTGAGTTAAGGTGGCGATGGTCAGGTTTATGGTATATAAGGAGGAGGCTTTAGTAGATAATTGGTTTTCTCTTCACTTGTTCTCTAATTTACAAAACAATTGATAGCTTTGGCACCAGCCTCTGTTCACTTCTGTGATTCTGAATTTGAGTCCCTTGTCTTGTTTGTAGTACCTGCACCTCCATATTTTAGTTTTGTTTTTATAACCCCTAGAACTCCGAAGCCTTGAAACCTTGACACAAAGTCTTTATTGTCTTCAGAATCCGTAATCTTGCATTCCACTTTGCTCTCATTATCCATAGGAAATCCATTCAAATGTTCTTCAGCCTATTCAGAAAGAACTTCTCTCCAAGAATCCTCCTCACTATTATCATCAACCATTGCTGCCAAGTACTCTAGAGCTTTTTCAGTTTCCGTCTCTTTACACTTCTTCCTTTTCACATTGCATGCAGCTTCAAGATGCTTTACTTGGTTGGTTGAGGGGGCTATAATGGAGCCAATAAATGAACCTCTTCTGATTGGGGCGATTTTGTGAATTGGTCAGCGTCATTCGTCAGTATGAACTTGTGGAACCATGGCCATTCCAGCAGACGTAACTAACTACTCTAGATCCAATATCGTATATGATATATCGCATAACAACAAGTCCATACAAAAGTGGAGCCGGACTTCACCAACCTCTCATGCCGAACGTGCGTTTTGACACAATTGGTTGATAGAGTAGAGTAGCTGATGACTCTCATCGGTTTATATTATGCCGTATGGCACCCTGTACTCTGATGGTTTCCTCCACAGCGCCGGCGGCGCACCCGATCGAACCGTCGCCCTGAATACAGTAACTCAATATAGAATAAAGTGCAAGTGTAGAAGCATGGAAGACAGCGAAAAGTTAACGGCTTCATTCTGATAACCAGGTATTCCATCTTCTACAGGCCATCCCAGCAGCATTGCCGTCGCTCGCATATTTAGCATCTGTTGGTACGTGGTGAAACTGAGATACAGTAATAGGTACTTAAGTATGTAATCCACTCAATCGGTTCCATCCAAAGCATCCTTTTTACTGATCTAAATATACTTAATTTTGTCATAATGCGGGCTTTCCCAGTGCACCTTCAAATCCCCTTGGGTTCAGATCCGGGTGGGCCTGTCAGGTGCTTTTGGATGAATGCAGTTAGCAGCTGCTGGAAGTTTAAAGACAGGCGTAATTGGGAACAAATGTACTTGAGGGAGTATGAAACAGATATACATCGAACGCCACAAACAATCTACTCCATGTATTCACAAGCCTTTCTCATGAAAGACCATTTCTCTTGCACATTTAACTAAAGACTTCGTCAAACCTTTAAAATAAAACAGTATTTCCTCGTGCACGTGCACTTGGTAACTTTAATTAAACCGGAATCAAAAAATAAGATCTTAGCCGTCTCATAGTCTGAGCTCGTTCACCAGCCGCTTCTTTCTCGCTACCGTAGACGCGATTGCGAGCTACTTGAATATCTAGGCACGAGATGATTAGCCGCCAACACGACAGATTCGAGCCAAAAACATCGTCCGTCTTTCGCATCACCTCCAAACCCCAAAATGACCAACGACCACGCCACCCCCTCCGCGATCCCGCACCCTACAGAACCGCCTACGATTGGGTCTTCTGGCGTCTCCACAATCCCGCCGACGACCTCATCCCCGATCCACACCCCAACAAATCCATCCCCACAACCGTATCCCGTCTCTGCCTTAACACTACACACACATATTTTACAGCACCAAGTTTCTTGGCAACCTCGCCCCCGGAATACCTAACCCATTCTCCCTCGACCCCGCTTCACCTTCCAAAATCGCGACTTAAAATAGCATGATGGTCTGCTAGGCCAGAGTGTGCCGTATGTTAAGCTCATCGAGGAATTCCAACTGCTCTAGCTCTCGTACGAGAAATCTTGCAATCTTGGGAAGAGGTGAAATGAAACAGGGGATCTGGTATGTGACCTTTTGGAATAGAAAGGAAAGGCTAAAATTGACGGCATAGTCTCCAGTCGCGGCGCATTTTCCACGTTGGGACGATAAGATAGTAAGGCTACGGGAAGAGCGACATATGATATTGAGGACGCGTATCTCGCGGGTGATGACGTATGGTTTTCTAGTCTGTACGCACTGCTAAGAATCGAAATGCTGGGCAGTTGAGGTATACGAAATCGTCGAGAGCTTGACAAAAATGGGGGCAGAGTAGTCGAGATCACTCAAAATGATTTCGAGAATGAGGTGAGGAAGAAAGTGAGAATATTAATGGCCAGGTAGACACGCTTTATTCCTACCATACCGCCCCTCTCTCTGCTTTGCGCTACGTCCGAAGCTTCGCGCTCAGTACAGTACAGCTATATCCAGGTTATACTCTGCAAACGAGAATCTACGGTGTAACGGTGAAATGAATACTGTTCAAAAGTGGCCTAGCAGGCTGCAGGGGATTTTAGATCGCGTGTTACCATGTTTATTCTATCAATACTCAAGTAAAGCCCCATGCCCAAAATATCAGTACCGTCCTTTCAAGGGTTTCTTCGCCAGATCTCGCTCTATTCAACACAACTTCATCACAGTAAGAGCAACACTACCCTCTACCTTGAACTCAGCAACAAATAATATTTTGGATTGGCAAAAGCAACGAGTTTTAAACCCTGGAAATGTGGGTCCGGAAGTGTCTGGTGCACTGTTGGAAAGCCCGGATCTTCAGTCGTGATAAATACAACGTCAGGGTATTAAATTATAAAATAATATTAGGAAAGATGAACTAATTTTCGCTCAAGATATAGCGGAGATAAAAAACACCTCAAGAAAACAGGATGGACGCAGAAAGTTTGGCAGCGTAAGGATGTTGAATGTCGTGCAGAAATAGCTCCTGCTAACAATGATCACGCCCATGTTCAACTCGAAAAACTAATTATTTTTTAGTTTTATGGGTTTATGCTTCCTGCCAGTAACACGGATGGTCATTCTAGGCTATTTTAAAGACATTTTAAATTCATCAAAAATGAAAAAAGACACCTCGGAGCGGGACTCGAATGAGGATGCTTCAGCAGGCCGGGTAAACTTGCATCACGACGCATCACACAATGTTGCGAAATGAATAATTTCTCATATCCGTATTTAGCTCAGTCTTATGCTCTGAGGTTTGAAGCGGGGTATCAAATATTCTATCCAAGTGAATTTGTAGCTTTAAGCACTTGTGCGGGCTGGATAGCGCGAGAAACATAGTTTCTCATATAGCATCCAACGACACGAGCAGAGTTATGTGAATAAGATCGAGCATACATATATAGAGCACCACACCATACCTCAGGTCTAACGTTTGCAAATTGACATGAGTTTCAATATTGTATGGAAGAATATGATAGCCTCAATGACCCCATTTGACCGTGGTAGCCAGGTGTCGCCATCTGATACCCATGGACCGGCTCTTCTCCCTGCCCTCACAAAAACAGTTGCAGTGGACTCTACCGGCCCCTGAGGTCCGGCGAGGAATGCATTACCGGAAACCAGGGTTTGGTCGGCATACTACAAGGCATAGATGTCTAGTGGAATGAATAGCACACATTTATGTGGTTAAATGCTATCCTGCATCTGAAAGCCTTATGATAGGAGGTCGTGCAGCTGGAAGGCTTACACATGACGTAAGACGATTGTATTGGGTGGTAATTTTGGAATGAAAATTGCAAATATCACCGCATAAGCACAACGTTACCGAATGGTAATAAAATTAGACATCGGGAACAAGAACAGGAAACATAAAGGTGTTGGAGAAAATGGCTCACATGAGGGTGAACATGGAAGAGATTGGAGATCACTTCGAATTGACATCATAGGGAGGACATGTCCTTTATCTTAAAGCCTCGATACGAGCCAGGATGATTCAAAACGATACCGTAAGCAACGTTGAGGTAGTGATGTATTGTTTCTCTACTCGGGAGGACCAATATTGGCGACACAACACTAAATGGAAAGGAAATTAGCGCTGTTCAGTGTGGAATATTTATCTCAGGCGCCGGAGGTTGAAACTCGATATTCAGCAGTCGTGAACCTCATACTCCGAGCATTGTTAACAAAAAGCCATAGCACGAAGAGAGTGAGAACCCAAATCAACGCGATAGAGTGCATATTATAGTACAACCGTACGCTCAAACCTCATATAATCTGAGACAGGGTCGGACCTCATGGACCTGCCATTGCAACCAACTCAGGGCTTAGGGCTTAGGGCTCAACTACTATTATTCAATTGATATTATACGTTCTTTTCCCTCTCGTTCTCTAGATCTCTAGTCCAATTGTTCCGCAATCGTACCGGATATTTCAATACCACGCAATTTCAATCCCTCACATCCGGCATCCTCTACTCTAGATCTATCGTCATTGATATCCCAATATTTCGCAACCCTTTCAACCGCGATCTTCTCAACACTCACCCATACAACATTTTCTTCCCCCATATCCAAAATGCCCGTCTTTGCAGCTCCCCACCACTCTAACGCCTCCTCCTCCAAACTTCAGTAATCTGCTCAATTTGTATCATCCTTACTTCCCCGCTGCTAACATCACTCCCAGCCGGTCCGAGGAATACAAGCTCGTTTACTCCGAGCTCCTGCACTCAGGCTTTAATCCGGCATTGGCTACCCAAGGAATTGATGAGATGATCAGTATTTACTCATGCATCCCCTCTGCTCACCGAGTTGAACGTTGGGCACAACAAAGAGTGATCCTTGAGAGGGCAAGAGCCTCAGGACCGCCGCCAAGGGCTCCAAGAAAGCAGCAAGAGGTGAATAAGGAGAACGAAGAAAGAAAGAGGGAACCAATGGGACAGAAAAATTTAGAGAAGTTGGTATTCAACATACCTAAGTCTGGAAAGAGGAAGAAACAGGGGATGGAGCCGCATATAGAGCCACCACGGGCTCCCCGCATGGCTGCCCAGCCAACCATGCAAGCACCTACCATGTCCGCAACTCCCAAAAGCAGTTGACAGACTCCGGCTACGCAGCCGAAGTCTTCCAAGCAAGACAAGAATCATGGAAGAGGAAGGAAGAAGAGAGAAAGAAAGCGGAGGCTAAAGAAAAAGAGAGAAAGAGGAAGGTCAAGAAACAGCGGCAACAGCGCCTACAGCGGGAGCGACAACGACAACTCCTACAGCAGCAGCAGCACCAACTCCACCTACAGAAACTACTACAGCACCAAAAGCTCGCGCAAGCCATGCAACAGCAGCAGCAACAACTGCAACAACAGCAGCAATGGCTACGAGAAGAAGAAGAGAAACGAAGACAGCGGCGTAGGAAGATGGACAAAGAACTACGACGAGATCAACAACAGCAGCAGCGACAGCTGCAACAACAGAAACGACAACAGGAACTTGAAGAGAACCGACGGAAAGAAGAGGAGAAGGCCGAAATTGAGCTGAGGGAGAAGAAGAGTGTTAAGGAACTGCAGCAGCTTCAACATCAACATCAGAGGATCCAACGAGTAGTGGAGCAACTCCCTCGTCACCCGAACCCCCCCGCACCGTCCGTCTGCGCCTCTTCGAACGTCCCAGATACTTCCACCTCCGTCTCCGACATCCCTGATGCCCCCTTCTCGGCTTCCGATATCCAGGCAGCCTCTTTCTCCTCATGTTTCTCCACCGCTTTCCTCATAACCTTCTCCTTCTCCTTCACCTCTCCCGCACCCTCTTATGTCACCCCTATCACCACCCTCTCAGGCTCCGCTAACCTCCAACCGGCTTCCTCTTTCCCCTACCCCTCCCTTCCCCCCTCTTCCTCTTTCTCCCCATCCTCCCTTTCCTCTTCCTCCTCCCCCCCTCATTTACAACTTCAACACCAACATCAATCCCGTCTTTTCGCCTCCCGTCAGCGCCGCGCGCAAGAAAAGCACTTCCACGTCGAGGTCGAAAGGAACCGCAATGCCGTGCATAATTCCCGCCAACAGCTCCGCGTACGCAATGAGCAACAGCAGTGGCAACAGATGCAAGCTGAGACAAGATGGTATGGGCGATATTTTTCAACAGAGATTATGCAAGCTGAGCGAGATGCACTGCGCGGGGTGACGCCGAAGTTGAAGTGGGAGTGCGAGGCGGCGGTTGCGGATTAGGTGAGTAAGCCGGGGTCGAGATCTGGGTTGAAAAAGATGATGCCACAGAGGATTCAGGTCGTGAAGGAAGTGCCAAGTGTTAGATTTCACACAGTGGCGACGAGGGAGAAGGCAAAGACACATGAATGAAGGGAGATTGAATGGGTAGCCTTGGGCCTAGAATTTGCTGTCGTTTTTGGGGCCTTGTACGCCGTTGGGCGGATTTTGTTTGTTTGTAAGTTTGAGTAGTGTAGCTTTTGTGGCATAGGTTGGGTTTGGCGGTGCCGGAGCGTTTGTTACTTATATGGGGATTGGTGGATTGTGTGGGGTTTGTGGAGCATTGTGGCACGTGGGCGATTAAGCGTTTCCGTTTTTTTTTACCTGGTTTCAAAAGCAGAACCAAGTAGAGTTACGGTCTCCTCGTGAAAATACTACAGGTGTTGCCGGTCATTCAAGCTTGCGTCTAACGCATTTCGTAGACACAAGGAACAGTTACACTTCCTGTTTCGTGAAAGACATATCAGGACAAAT
>WHVE01000775.1:0-59896 GCA_015178995.1 Trichophaea hybrida
ACTCCTCCTCTTTCTCCCCTTCCTCCTCCTCCTTCTTCTCCTGCAGCACTGACCCCCTTGGAACTTTTGCAGATCAACTCCAATTGACTTGTAGGTATGCTTAATTGATTTGTCTTGACAAATACATCAAGACAATGCAAGCACTGTATGTCCATTATTGGCTCTCGAACTGCTAGTCCACTGCTCCACCACCACCACCACCTCCTCCTTCTGTTCGATTCATCTAACCTGTGCTGTTCAACTTCAATGAACCCGTGGATAGGGCTGTTTGATTTCTCTCGCTGAGGATATTAAGATGGTTCAAGCACGTTGGGGTATGTCCATTAGTGGCTTTGAACTGGCTACCCTATTCTTATGATTGTAGTCCGGTGGTGTGGTAGAGATTAAATAGGATTGTGAAAGTGGTAATTAGTGTCGGAGGTTAGATTTTAGTTTAATGAGAACTCATATACAAGCATACATTAGTTTGAAAATTGCATTTGTGACCATAATTGTGAAGCGTAAGGGGAATACAAATTATTTTCGACTTTGCTTAGCGAGGTTCATGAAGCATTCATGAATGAGTTTTGAACATCTCATTGAATCTTTGAGGCGATAAACCCCTGAGTGACATTCTCGCCAATGCCCACATTGTCTTTCGGTATTCATGAGTGCAGAATGTTGAACAGCCCTAATCAATGAAAATCCGTTTTTCCTGATGTGTTTGAAGTCTTACAGGTCCGACCTGTGGCTCAACAAACACATTGACAATGATCATTCTTGATATTGTACCCAACTTGTTGAGGCAAAGACTGACTCGAAGCCCCATGAATGCATTCCAAATAACTCCCAGCAATTGTTCCTCAATTTGCAGCATGGTTTGGACATGAACCATAACCATGAATCAGCAAAATAACTGAGTTGCGTTGGGTGCCTACATAGGCACCCAACGCTCCCAAAGCTGCCAACGCAACTGCACACTTACGTAGGTGAGTGTCATCGGCTTAGTACTTACAACTGCAGTTCCGGTTGCAGCGGCAACTCATCACGTTGCCATTCCAATTAAGCGACACGCCATCGCAACACCAATTCAATTCGTGCAGGTTGATGACAATTGCCAAATGATATGAAGTAGGTAATTACACATTGCATTACGTTACCTGTGTGCTACGTAACTCACTATCCAATCAGCTTGAATGAGAGTACAACTTCGTACGTTGCTCCATACACACTGCGCCATCATTGCTATTTCTCATCTCTATGTCATGTACTGTACAACATGGTCAATTGACATGGCAACTCTGTACGTTGCTCAATACATATTGCACTTCACGTCAGTCACTTCTAACGAATGCTGTAATTGATGAGTGTGAACTTATGTATCATTGCATCCAATTGCAGTGTTATTCTTCAAAATTGACATGGTCATTACATCAGATTTGGATGATATACGGTTCAATTGCGCTGTCTATGCCACACAATATCGCTAAGAGTTGCCATAACAATTTTCTACATTGTATTACTATTCCTGCTCATAGCCATTCACACCATCTGTCTCCTCACCCCTGTCCTCCCCTCTTCCGCCTCCTCGGCCTCCTCGGCCCCCTCCACCACCTCCTCGGCCCCCTCCACCACCTCCTCCACCTCTAACTGCTCCCTCGCCTGACATTCTTCATCTGGAAGCTGCTCACCATCGTCATCCGAGTCATCTACTGTTGGACGATTGAACGGCCAACTCCCACGATTGCCCTGAGATTCCCCTGTCATTTCACGATACTCGATATTGGAATCTGAGTCACGAATTTGATCAGATCGATATCCATCTTGGGATTGGTCATAACCATCATGTTCATCATCAAACAATTGTGTTAGTTGTCCAGACCATCTTAAATATCGCAAAAGTCATTCGCAACAAGTATCTGAGGAAGATGTTGGTATATCGGCTCCTCCTCCACCTCGGTGTCATTCTCGAGAAAACAGTCAATGGCTGCAAGGTTAGGAGCAGGCACTGGCAGTGGAGGAGTAACCGGCTGAGTTGGCTTGCCAACGATCAGGTGATTTAATTTATTCTTGATCCCCATCTCGACTCAGTCATAATACATTCATGGCAAGCCATTCCAGCGCTCCATATGCCTGACGTATAATGCTTGAGTTGTTAGTACAACATACGTAGTAGACGGAACAACTTAAACTTACGAATGACGCTCTCCTGGGTGATTGGACGCTCTGGCGATGGCTTTATGTGTCTGTTAGGAGTCTTGCCCTCGGACCTTACATACTCTTCTAGTGCCCATTGCAATGCAGTTGCAGAGAGAACTATGATAGTTGGCGTGATGGTCTCACAAATCCGATTGTACTGGCCCTGGGCCAGCACTCCCCTCTTCCGGGTTCGTTCAAGAAGATAAAGATGAAGGAAATGAGGTATCTCTTTGGCGTGGAATGCGGAAGCAACATCCTAAATTGTTGTGTCAACCTCGAAAATTGATAGCCAGGAAACATACCGGTACCGCACATCATATGACTTCTCACAATCCCCAAGTATCCAAATCAATTGACAATCCTGCAGGAGATGACTAACAGTTGAGAGTTTGTCAGCGTTGCAGAAGCAACTGTCGAGGTTGTAAAACGATCCAACTATGGCCCTGGCTTTGCCAATTATTCAGGATTGGACAGAGTTGAGGCACGATTTTATCAATTTGTAGAGTCGAGTCAGTGACATAGAAAATTGTTGAAATCACGTACATATGTGGTGGTCTTCTTATCGTGTGCATACCACAAAACCTTGAAACCTTATGCATCTTCCGTATCCTGCTATGAATCATTAACTTTCTGGCAATGATGTTTCTGAGTACTGGCAATTCTCTGAGTTGTGAAGGCAATTACCAAAGCAATTTCTTCATCGGTCATGAATGGTTTCCCCTGCAGAATACGAGATTCAATAATCTGTGTTGAATAATTGAGTAATGTCCGGTACTTATTGTCAGTAATTGCCATTATGCTGCAAAGGTTTTGGGACTTCAGGATTCTGGATGATTGCCTTGCGCAAAGGTGATGACAATGTTACACGTTGACGTGGCAATGTGTCTGGTTTGTCAGCTCTCTGGGGTAATGGCTGGACACCATCTCTATCATTGACGATGAATGGATTTGAGATAGTGGCACCACGGATGAGTGGTGTTGTGTCGGTGGCACTGGCAACGTGATAGGTTGCTGAAGAGTTGTTGAACCAGGGAACAGAAGGCCCCAAAAATTGGCGGCAGGTATGTCAGTTAATGGAGGAGTTGCTGCAATGTTTTTTGGGTTGCTCGAGCAATTCAGGCCGTTGTTTCCTACTTTTGGCTGTTTGGAATGTTGTCTACATTGCTGATCAGTAGTATGCGGCCCAGCCTTGCGCTTCCACTGATATTTCGACTTTTAGATGGAGCGGAACCTACCTTAAGGATTTCTGGTGCCTCAGTATTCGATGTTGAAGCACTGTGAGGAGGATGGTCTGGTGGTAGACATCTGAGTATGGGCTAGGGATATTTGACATAAAAGTGAAGATATTGGTCAATGTCCATGAACTGAGATGGTTCAACAATTTTACAAGTCGTTCGAACAATGATATTTATGGTGAGAGGAACAGCTCTCCGACCGTATCTAACTATCCGATATCCAATTTCTGTGAATATTTACTACTAGATATTTTGTTAGACTACTTTGTAAATTGTCTGAGCAACATTGAAGGTTGTCAGCCTAATTGAGTCTGTGTGAGTGCTCTCGGAGTTTGAGCCTATAAGTTGAATTCCAGTAACATACTAGCAAAAAAACAAAACCTAACAACAGACAGAATTGTCTTGCCAACCAGCCAAGTCGCCTGAACCTTCCCACTCTCATATTACTCTAGCTGAACTGCGACACAAAAACAAAAACATCAAAATTGTCTTGCCAACCATGAAAGTTGCCCAAACCTTCCCACTCTCATATTACTTCTAGCGAACGAAACAAGCTGCAATGCAAAAACAAAACAAAATCTCAACCGAGGAAACCCAAACAGACCAAACGAGACAAGAACCAAAAGAACCAAAAACAAGACCAAAAACAACAAACCCTGTGCCAATTCCCAAAGTTGTCCTGCCTAACGGGATCAATTTCCCCCCCCATTACCTCCATCCTCAGCCTCCTCATTGTCAAACTCCTTATCCTGTACCACCTCTCACCCTTGCTCGTATCTTGAAGCTGCTGCTGGGCATCATCAAATTCGTCAGCATTTGTGGGCCCGGGAGTCGGAGGCTCGTCCGCAATTGGCCTGCGGAGGATTGTCAGGGGTTGGGTGGCGGAGGACTACCGAGCATACGACTTAGGGAGTTTGTAACCACATTCGGGGTCGTTGTCTCATGTTCGTCCAATTCCGGAGTGTCTACCCACCATGTATTCACCATCCTCCCCAATATATTCGGGGAATGGATTGGCATCTCGATACCGATTGTAAGAGTTGTTGGAGTGACCCAGTCGAATGGAACAATCCTTCTCCTTATCATGCTGCTCAGGTGTCATTCGGGGGCGATAACACGCTTCGTGTGGAAAACAGACGAGGTATCCAATTTTCAATTCTTATCCGCAAATTGACGATGCTGTCGCCCATTGGCCTTTGATTTGAGTTACCTCGATAACGTCTGAAGTCGCCTTACCGCTCAGTAGGCATTGTCGACCCGATCAATGAAGCCTTTTATCGTGGCGGGAACTGTGAACTTTGGAGGCTCCTTGTCATCATCATTCATTCTATCTGTAAGGTAATCGGGGGCATCATCCATTGTTGCCTCGACGCGAATTGGGAGGCATCGATGTAATATAAGCAGTCTGGGGAGGCATGTCAGTTCCACGAGTTGCCGTGCCAATTTCGGACATAGTCGGATCACAAGAATCACACACACAGCCAGGGGGAAATATGTCTCTTTTCCAACCAGGCTGCGACTGCTGCATCATCTAGATGTCTGGTGATATGGGCTGATGGAGATACTTGAACTTGTGCCAACAACGAGAAGAATTGTTGGCCCAAGTTGCCAAGTTGAACCTTGTTGCCCTCATCCCTGCCTGATTTCTGGAATCTGGCGATAGTCACATCTGAGCCTTGGGTGCTATGATGTTCAATTTCTTCAATAGGATTCGCAAGGGCCCCATGAACAACTGTGGTAGACGAGCTGGATTGGTCGGGCGACTTGTGAGAATGGCATGCCATAGGCCATTCAATGTCCTGTCAGTAAGTTGCGTGACTCCCCATCTCACTCCCTGATGCCAATCGAAGTTGTCATACAAATGCTGATGCTCAACCTCAGATCCAGCTACGCCGATGTCGATTGGGACCCTGGATTCGTCAACTTTGTGGGCCCGCTCAGGGAGGAGAATCCCGAAACGAATGCTGGTCGGACCATGGGCAGGACGTGTGTGAGTAACTCAAGAGGTCGTTGGCGGATTGCCAGTAGTTGAAGCCTTAGTGTCGTCGTCGTGGAATCCCCATAGCCAAAGGGATTTGCGGGGTGCATTGTGTCGGCCCGCAGGTTCCCGGTGCGGGCAGCAGGCCACGACAGGGCGGCAGAATTGCTGGACGTCCTGAATTTATCTCCGATATTTCCCCAGAAAGTTCTCCAAGCTAGTCACCAACGATGTTCCAGCGTATTGCTTCGTGTTGTCCAAACAACTGAAAATAATGTGTGAAATATTTTGAGATCTCCGCATCCGAATGGATAATCTCCCGCTGGAGCCCAAGCCAAGTTTCGCGCTTTGTGTTCGGCATTATAGTACATACTCAGGAATGCAATGTGGCACATAGGTTCCGTACGCCCAAGAGCTTAGTTTGGTCAGTTTCAGTGTTGCCTTATAGCTATCCTTGGACGGTTTCTGCTTGCGTGCCATTGAGCTGACAACTTGAGGAGTTGGTTCGACAATGATTAGTGATTCATTAATTTTCATGAATGGGCATTGGAGGATTGACTTATATTATAGATGAGTAGGTCTGACAATGATTAGTGATTGAATAATTTTATGAATGGGCATGGGAGGGATTGACTTACATTATAGATAAGTAGGATTGGGAAAGAACTTTAAGAATTGATCTGACAATGATTAGCGATGGATTTATTATTCCAACGTGCATGAAAAGGATAGTACCTGACATTGGCCAAACAACCTTTGACGTTGTTGAGTTGATGTGCTAAATGTATATTAGTTTATGCAGGGGGTCACGTGATGGAATTCACCAATGGTAGATATTGCCAGTGAGATGTGGAGTGCAGCTTAAGGAAGATGGGGAAATTGGGCGAGCGCCCAGGGGTGCGCCCGTTATATATGATTATGTTTCGCAGAAGCAAGTTGTCGTTCAAGTGGAACGATGTTTGATCATATTGAACCAAAGGATTATATCTAAACCAATATCATATAAATTTCAAGTTGGACTGTATGAATCTGTCGCAATATGTTTAAAACGCTACATGTAGTTCATTTCAACCTTTCAAGTTGCTATGACAACTTTATACATTGTCAAGAGTTATTGAGTATCTGCGTACGAGATTGATGTAAAGTGATGGTTGGATACCTTCTTCGTCGAAACCAAGCGTAACAAATAACCTAAACTCACTGTTTTAGACCCACCATGCTCCAAAGATGTCGCAATCAGCAGGATGTAAATATTGATTGATTTACATTGTTGTGATGACTCTATGAATTGTTTTACTTGTCGGAAGGCCTTCTGATTTGGCTACAAACACAAAATCTCACTCATTTGTGTAGGTTTGGCAGCAACTTGCAGGGTTGCTGCGACACTTTGAAGCACTGTCACATAGACTTTCTATTAAATGTACTACCGAACCATATGCCGAAATCAAAAAATCAAATGAGCTTCCTCCAAGAACTCCACCCAGATATTAAGAATAGCACTGCCAACTCCAGAAGATGCTAGCCTAGTCAGTATGGTCTACTACGCCGGCGATATGCTCTCGAATACATACAAGTGCCAATGAAAACCACGACTCCAACAATGCTTGCGACGAAAAGGCAACCTTGAAAATAGTTAGTACCACTTCGACAGCCTGCATGAGTACTCCTCACCTATACACGCTCCGAGATTTCTGCTGGCGAATACGGATGCTTTTCGACACCCGCTCGATTGGCTTTGACACGTCGACATTTGTGAGTTGCTGCAAACTTCTTATACGTAGTCGGTATTTCGCCTGTTGGCATATTGTGTCGGAGCCTTTTTGTTTGAGGCTGTGAGCGTCATGATGATGATAGATGGAGATGTCTAGAGTACATACCCCTTTTTTGTTTCAGTACTGAAACAACTTCAGTTGCCAGGGCAACCATCAACGACTCTTAGAAACTCAGGCGCGTCTTTCGTACTCATCGACTCATTGATTGACTGTTCGAGAATAGCCATCCTTCCATCGATCTAGAGTTTTTCAATAAACGGTTATTCCACAATTGATTATCAGATATTCACTCTCAACTACTTTCAAAATCGTATCAACAACGTCTAAAGTTGCCAATGCCACCAACTAAGAAGCGAAATGTCGGAATGTTCATTTGCAAGGTCTGTGGCAAGCGTTTCAACTCTGATACCTGGAGGACTAAGCATATGGAGAACAATCATGCCCAAGAGCACGATGCAATGATGCGAGCGGCTTTAAACTTTACCTCAAGATCACATCTGAGTATAGCTATCAACGATAAAAAGCGGAAGCGAAATGTCCAAAGTTGCCTAAGCAATGAGATAATTGAAACCGCCCCCTTTCTTTCGGAACCATGATCCTGTGCCAGATACACTCGATTACCTACAATCACCATCACCAGAGCCTGCGCACCTGCAGATCCGTACCAGTAACACATGATTCAGAAATGCCGGTCTGCCACTGCACTATGTTCCCACCAAGACCGAAGACAACTCCCCACATGGTCATGACAACCCTTGGCATCCGTTTCCGATGCTACTGAGTTTCGCCTTGTGGAGATATTGACTTTGCACGGAGCGACATCGAGTCTGATTGATGATTTGTTACAGGGAGACGCGGGGCTCCAACAGTCGGTCAAACAATCTCTAAAGTCGACACACATACTCCATCAGATGATCGACCTAATGTCGATGGCCTTGGCCATTCATCATGGATGAAGCATACGACGAACTTCATATGGAATGAAAGCCACCCTAGCCGATCGAGTTGTACTCCCGGGATATCATATATGCGCCAAATGGCTTTTGCGTCAAAAGACATACGAGAAGGATCTAGCTATGCTCCTGAGCGTCATTTCAGCAACGACGGGCGTCGTCTATACAATGAGATGCACACAGCAGACTGGTGGTGGGAAACCCAGGTATGTCAATTGCCTGGAGAATTAACGAAATTGTTCTGACAACGTTTAGCATTGTCTCCCAGAAGGCGAAACTGTTGTTCCCCTATCTTCTTCTCCGATTCGACACATCTCACAAATTTCTCCGGCGATAAGAAAGCATGGCCCATATACATGACCATTGGCAACCTCTCCAGCACTGTACGAATGAAACCAACAACTCCAGCATTGTCCTGGTAGCACTTCTGCCACAGCCATTGAAATTACGCGATATTCCCGCTCCGCAAAGGCCGCCAACGAGCCCATGATCGACTTGTCATGCAGAGTTTTTCGACTACTTGCTGCGGCCTCTGACCAACAAAATTGTCAGTTCACCGCTTACTGTGTGACAGTCATTACCGGCAATGCCATATGTTTCTGTCTGGATGGGTTGCCGACTATCCAGAGCATGCGGTACTGCAAAATCATGGATATGGATTATGTCCTTGGTGTGAAGTTGAAAAGAAGGAATTGGGCAGGTATATCGACATACCGGTGGCACTCCGCATCATAACGTTTATCAAGCATTGTACAAAGTTGCCGAGCAACCTTGCACGATGCATGACTCTAGCAAACTTGCAGAATCCGATGATACTATCCGAGTCAGAGTTCACCAACTTGCGGAAAGCTCCAGCGATATCGCTTCTTCAACCCGCCAGTTGTCGAGCCAATTACTTACGACCCCGTAGAGGCTGCCTCCATTTTCGAGAGCGTGGCATCAATCTTGGTGACAATATATTATGGCACACCGGTTCAATTGTCAGCAATCTTCCAAAACCAGACCTCCTTCACACAATGCAGTTGGGCATGTTAAAAATCTTCTTGGGTGGCTCCAACAACTCATGAAAAAGTTCAAACGACTTCAAAATCAACGAGCTGTGGTTATCCGTACCGGCATACTTGACAATGATGAAACCCAAGAAATCATATGAGGAGGTTAGCCAGTGGACTGGAAAAGAACTTAGAACAATGAGCCGCTATCTGCTTGCAGTCATCACCAACCCCCACGTTGTCCGAACGCCTCTGAAAAATGAACATTTGAGGATGCTATCCAATGACCCAGTCACTGCTTGAGTTTTACCACTACTGCCGATACCTGTCCCATGATGAGTATACCTTGAATCTTATGGATGATGCTCTGCGTCACTTTCACAACTTCAAACATGTCTTCCTGCAATATTGGGCTCACAAGAAAACAACTGAACAATCAAAAGAGTTGCAGAAAGATCTCAATATGGAACGAGATGCAGATATGGTCAATTATCGAAATTGCTCTACCAACGAACGAAAACGTCAACTCGATGACTGGAACGATTTGATACTGTTGGAAGTGGTTGATCACCTGGAGGAGTCATCATTCAACTTTGCAAAACTTCATCTAATGAAACACTTCCGGTGATGTATCGAGCGATTTGGGGGGTTGCAGCAATTGTCGACTGAGGTTGGCGAAGCGGCTCACAAAACCCAAATCAATGACGGGTATCGGGCCTCCAATAACACTGGAGATGTCTATCGGCAGATCGTCAATTGATATCTCCGACAAGATGCGTTTGCAGTACGGCGAATGAACCTCAAGGCAAATGGTTTCAGCAACATTACAAGCAGACCACCCGAGTTGAACGTGAACTATTTGACTGCTGCTACATGCGGAAGCAGTGCGGAGGGTTCCGAAGTCAAGCGACAGGTGTTGTTTGCCTCGATACAGAAGGGAGTAACTACGTTTGGAGATATTTGCAATTCATATAACCATGACAACATTCTCCAGAGTTGTCTGGTCAACTCGACATTAGCATATTTGAACGCCTCGAAGATATACATCAACATCGTTTACCTGCGAACATGCCAGGCCGCAGTATTCCATACCATTGAGATCTCTATCGAAGAATCCAATGGCCAATTGACATATGAGATAATTTGGGCTACAGGAGAAAAGGAATGGTATACGGGACCACCGAGAAACAATTGGGTATGGGTGAAGATGGTCCGTCAACATCAGAGATTTCCTGAACCTCCTCATCATGCATTGCAAGGATGCTTACCATACCAATTACTTAGTGTTTTCAAACTCCAAATTCCCAGTCACATGTTATATTTAGCATTTGTGCTGGTGACGAAACCATTCCAGAGAGGATTGCCAAATACCATGTTTTCGATGGTCAGAGTTGTTCCAGCATCGGGAGCGAATGCCTACAAGGTGCTGGCTGCACTGCGGCGCTGCGCATCTTATATCCGAAGTTCCATCCACTTCAAAGGAGACTAACTCTGGTTGGATTGTAAATGGTCATATTGATTTGAAAACATGGAATACGATTTATTATGTACTGGAGAAGTTGAACGAGGCGCTCGCTGGTATGGGAAAAGGCTTTGGCAATGCAAATAGTTGTTTAGATAATTTCACAAGTTGTACATGTATTTGCCAAATAGATACTAGTCATTATTTCCATATGCCATTATATACTCCTAAGGCTTCGCCCAGAGTTGTAAGATAACACTACGTATACGGTAGATTGACTACCAATGTAAATAGTTGTTGTAACAACCTTGCAAGGTGCATGCGCGATGGTATATAACTTGCTGACGAAATAGATCGATAGAATTTCCATGACCTAGGGCTTGACTGCCCATGAGTTGCCTATAAATGAAGTGAATGGATACGTAATTATGATATGGTGTTGCAAAGCAACTCTGGGCGAGTTATGAGATAAGTTAATTGACGATGATTATACTGAATATAAGGATAGTGATGGTAGATGGACTACCAAAGTACATAGTTGTTGTAACAGCCTTGGAAAGTGGATGCGCAACGGTATATAACTTGCCGACGAAATACGTCGATAGAATATCCATGACCTAGGGCTTGAGCGACCATGAGTTGTCTATAGACAAAGAGAATGGATCCGTAATAATGATACAGTGTTGCAAATAGGGCTGACCTTGCTTACAGCTGCACTAACAACTCCAAGTGTTGCTATGCATACGAAAATCAGCGGGGTTGCCAACTACGTACACTCCCAATGCACCCAATGCAAAGGTTGCTTACGTAGGTGCGTATGGTGCCTACGTAGGCGGAAATTCTTTCCTGATGTTTGACAAGTGACCATAGAGTCTGACATTATCATGTCAATCCATCCGAAGCTTTTGAAACCTCAGGTGTTACAAAATCAAACTCTTTGGCTGTCAAATTTGGAGATGTATTATGAATTGGAAATATGGTTGAAATATTGCAGCAAGTTATGGTATATTATGGATGTGTTACCAGTGTGTGATCCAGGTTATACATAATAGGCTTGCGCCTGACTGTATTATCCAGTATTATGGTATTGCCAGAAATGACAATAAGTGGTAAGGTATATGGTAAGTTAAATATAACAAGTTACAATATTGCATACATATAGCTGATTGTTGAAAACCTATCCACTGAATTCTCATGATTGTAGAGAATGTAAAAGTACAGGTGAAAGTCAAGGCGATGATGATGGTGACAGCTACTACACTATAAGTTGAAACAACTCCAAGAACTAAATCTGAGTATTGGTGAGTAACTACTTCTCATTTGGGCTAGTGCTTCCAATAATTAGCTGTACATCTGATATTGGCCAGTGGTTCTGACATGGGCAAGTGGTTTGGAAGTGCTCTGGTGATTTGGATACACTAATACTTCTGACACTGACTAGGGTTCCAATACTGGTCAGTACTTCTAATTCCTAAAAACTGTCAAATGACCAAATGACCAAATTGTGCAATGGCAGAATTGCAAAATTTCACCATACCAGAGGTTAGTCAAACAGCAGAGTCCAAATTTCTAAATATATGACTTCAATAGGATGGAACTTACCAGCAGATACCAAGTGATGAAAGAAATATATTGCTTGGAAGTAATAAGTCTTTTTAAACTTTCTGTTCAAACTTTATGAATTTGACAGTTGTCAAATAATATTAAACTCCACCCACACTTCCATGATATATCAATATAAGATTACAGAATGCTAGAGTGAAAAATATGTTCTACTAAGCGGGGACATTGAAATATATTTATATATTTCTGCCACATTTTTTACTATAAACACTATACTAATATACCCAATGAAAGCTCAAATGAGTTGGTGAGCTGGACGTATAAGGAACATTTGGAGAAGTTCTATACAAAGAAGGTTCTGAAAATCTTGTTGGTAGAAGTAAGAAATAATTTAAAATACAAAATTGAATGTTATATTGCAACACACAAGCAGGTACAATTATGTATTACACATCCATATTCAATTTGCTCCATTATCAGAATTGGAGATTATACTGATCATATTATTTCAACTGGTAAAGTATATTGATGCATTTTTATATATGTATATCTTGTGGCTACTGGATTTTCTGACAATATAGTCTTATACTGCATTATTATATATTTTATGGTAGCAATACAATATCCATTGAGTCCAAGTTATCTGATGATTGGTTTGATCCTGGGTAGGCAAGACTCAATACCAATTCAGATGCAGATCATATGTTCAGTTTTAACAACACATCACATACAAAAGTAATTCCAAATACAGAAGCCCTGATCAACCATATAGTATATATACCGTGATGTTAACTGTGTAACTGGGATGCACTGAAATCATTTATAGACTGGACAAAACTCAATAATCTCTATATACAATGGGCCATTGTTTTCACTACTGATGTCAAGAATGCAGATCAAGTATATAAACTCATTGTAGATATGAAACAAATGAATAGGTTTGGATATGGATTGGAGGAGGATTTAGTCAATGTTCAGGAAAAACCAACCATATTTTGGTATTGGAATTCTATTGCAGCATAACATAATATTCTTGGCCACCAATAATTCAAAAAGTACTACTCTTATACCCTATTATGGCAATGGATGCCAGCTGCAAACATATACATGCTAAGATATGGGCTGCAGACTGGTGGCAGAAAGCACAGGTGAGTTGAAATTTTATTACTGTTGGAGTATGTGTTGGAATATTACAGTGTCAGAGTATAACATGGTTAAGGCATAGAATGAAGATATCTACCTCTCTGAGTATTGCAGAGTCAGAGAGATATAGTATTAGACTGCTGTAGGAGTATTGCAGGGTGAGAGTATTGCAGTATTGGAGTAATACAGTATCAGAGTGTCATGGTTTCAGTATTCTGTAGCCAGTTTTTTTGATAAATATTTGCCAAATAGATTGACAGTTGACCAAGTTATACTTGATAGAATCTAATCCATGCTATCAATATGGAGTATTGACAGGTCAGAATGGACTAATTATTAAAGTATCAGCAACTTTTTCAAGGTAAAACAACAATCAGTTAAATCAGATGGATAGTTACTGATGGGACTTCTGCCAAGATATCCAAAGTATCCATAATCTTATACTGTCATAATTGCATATTAAAAATCAATTGCATTAAAGCTGTGTCCTCTAGAGGTACCTGCCGAAAGTGGAATTGAACTTCAGTATATAGATGGTAGCATTTATTACCTGGATTTTCAGATTACATTTTTTACAAACTATCCAAAGTAATGTAATATAACTTCAATCAATTATTGGTAGTATTTGTATTGTAGGATGGATTTTGATAACATACCTTGCTTTAACTGCAATCCCAGATTATATCATCTGTTGAAATGTCATAATATATTAGTAGAGGTGGCAAATAATATAGGGTTATAGATATTTGAAAACTGCCCAAATTTTGCCAATATTTATATGGGTTGCAATATATATAAAGTATGAATATTGATGGGCTATATCAATTCATTGTGGATATTATTAAAGATCCCATATGTGAATAGAAGGTTGATTTTCTGTATAATACAGAAAACATATTAGAGCTAATATATATATGATCCTTTGCACTGTCTCATTTGTTCAATAGTCACCAGTTGGGCAACCAATTGACTGAAGTCAAATATTAGATATGTAGCAGAAACAAAGAAATGTTGATGGTTTGGCTGGCAGTATTGGTCCCTCTTCTCAAAGGGTATTACAGTTATCTCAAATTCCATATTTTGGGTACTAGCTTAATAATGATTGCTGGATACCACATTTATATATCAACTACATTCCAATATTTCCAGGACTCACTTCACAGCATAAGCAAGAACATAGATATTTTTTTTCCATATTGCCACAATCAGTTTATAAGTACAATTACCAAAATCTGTTACCTATTTCACTTTATCAATTATATCAAAGAGATACAATCTACCAAATATAGTGATATTGCAATTTCTGAAGCTGCCAACAATAACATTATATAAGAGTTTTCAATATTGATAGAATTGTTAAAGTGGTCAAAGTTATCTGTATTGTCAGAATTGTCAAAGTTTTACCACAGCTGTCTACCACGCTAGTGAGCCAGTATTAACTTACTGTATACCATACGATAATATCACAATAAATCAGTATAGTAGTTGTCAGGCACTGACAGAGTAGCCACTGTGCACCATTCCTGGTCAGAGTGGACTGGTATCAGTCACCATCAAATATTATATCAGAGTGTCATGTTATCAGCAGTCGTTAGATTCTTTTGGCAGTTGTTGTAAAAGTTGTTATATTCTAAAGCTATATAAATTTAAAAAAATATAGATTCTGTAACAAAATTACAATTTTATACACCATCAATACATTATGTCAAGAGTGCTATACAAATTGAAAGAACTTGAATGTATATTGAATAATCGTAGTTGAATATTCCCATATTAACTTGCAAATCAATAAAGTGCATAGGAATAATAAAAAATATACTGTAAACCCAAATAATCAGCTATAACATATATAAGACAGAGCAGTAACAGTCAAAATATTTAATAATGTAGCAATAACAGCAATAATCAATCTCAATAACAGTAATGCAGACACTTTTCCAATTAATATCTGATGTGAATGGGAATCCATCAAGGGCATCGATAAAGTAACTGAATATAGTTGTATCAGATGGATTGGCAATTTTATTCAAAGTGAATACAACTGAAACGTTCAATTCAGCAGTTTTCTACTTTGAATTGCACTGCAAATATATTTTTCTGATGCTACAAATTTTGGTATTGTTTATTTCTCTAACTTTGCACTCTTTGTTCAAATAATACAGAGGTATTCTTGCACTAGTTGGTCAATTCTACTGACTACCTTCTCAGGTATCATAATATTACCAAGTTTACCATTTTCAATATCTTCTGCATCTACCTGCCCATTTAATGTATCATAATAGAAGTGTAGGTGGAGTTTAGTGGTATTGAACATCTCCCAACTTTGAACAGTTTGAAAAGAAAGTTTGAAAAGAATACTTACTTTCAAGTAACAAATGTTTTTAGTCACTTGGTATCTGCTAGTGAGTCCAAAGATACTGAAAGTCATGTATTGTGATGTTTGGACTATTGTATAGTTCAGCTGATTGATTGACCTCTGATATTGTGAACTTTGGCCATTCCAACATTTGCCATGTGGTTATTTGGGTATTTGGTTATTTTGATGATTTGGTCGTTTAATAGTATTGTGTAATTGGAAGTACTGGCCCATATCAAAATAGTAGTTAATATCTGATGTACTCAGCATGTCCAACGTACTAGCCAGCTTTCCATATACTGTCCAATGTTGGAAGTACTGGTCATTATGAGAATTATTAGCCAGCATGGGAAGTACTTCCTTGCCAATACTCAAACACAGTTATTGGAGTTGGTTCAACTTCATGATCGGCTATTCACACATTTGTGTATAAATAGATTTCATAGGATTGGAGTTGCAGATTCATCCAGAACATTTGATTTAGTGATCTGCTATCCCCAAGACTTAAATCATCAGCACCAGGAATATATCTTCAATTATGATTCTTGATATGAGAGTGTTTGAACCATATGAGATTTACAGTCTTATAGATAATGTAAATATAGCCTGGTCATGAAGTCTGCGGCAATAAGCTTTGGTTTGCAAATCTATGTTAATCATGGTTATATTGAAATGAGCTGTAATCAGTAAGTTGATGTCATGATTTCACTGGCGAAATATCATCACACTATTTGACTTTTCTTTAAGCCCAAAAGATCGGACTTTGCATCATCTCCCATAGTAGTATTGGGAAAAGTGTCTATGCTGGATATAAAATTTTAGTTTCTGTTGATATCGATCCAAGGTATATGCATGGTCAGAATAAAACAACAGAGAACAGGGCCATGCTTGATTAGGGACAGCTCTGAAGCAAGCTTGAAGAGAGATAGACAAGATGGCTCTGAATTGGACTAGTAGAGATTGGTTTGAAGACAGATGCCTCTGAAGAGAGATTGATGAGAGATAGTTTGGAAGCTGGATACTGAGTGTCAAGGTTTCAAGGCTTGGAGCTCTAGGGGTTATTAAAACAAACTAAGATTTAGAATTGCAAGAATTGCAAACTAGACAAGAGACTTGAAATGCAGAATCACAGAAGTGAACAGAGGTTGGTGCTAAATGTGATTAAATGTTTGTAGACTAGAGAACAAGTAAAGAGCCAACCAATTCTCCACTAAACTTTCCTCCTTATATACAATATACTTGACTGTTGTCCTTAAATTCACTCCTTCAATATACATCCAAACTTCACCAAACTTTGAAAATGACCTATTCCTATCCCAAAGCTCACACTGTATATATATATCAGTATGCTTTTGTTCTTGACAGCACTGATTCGATTATCTTCAGGGACTATAAATAACATATTTTGTTCCTTCGAAACCCATTTACCTGCTCCAAGATCCATTTGTCATTCTCACAATGCATAAACGAGATTCTTTGCAAGCAAATATAACCAATCTTCATCGATCAAAAGTTGATTACTGATTGTCACTGCATACAACTGTGGCAGTCATTCCATCTTCCAAATACCCATGCCTGGAAGTCTATTTAATACGGCCTACCTGGTTATTGTATAAGCAATATATTGAGGACTTGAAGTCAGTCTATATTGACTGCAGGTTTCCAGCTCTGTTCATCATAGCCTGTCCACTTGACCAGGTTTTGAAGTTCTTTTCTGAATACTCTTGAGTCTTCGATTTTCCCAAACTTGTATTTCTCTTTTCCATCCACAATTATGTGTGGTAGTGGTCAGATTGGTTACACAGAAATTGGGTCTTCATTGGCCTTTGACAATTTGGATATTGGTTGAACTGGATGCATATGGATATCTTTTGGTAGTTGCAATTGATAGGCCCAGGGGCTGACAATATCAAGGATTATATAGGGACCTATATATGTCGAGTTCAGCTTGATACTAGGCCTTTGAGTTGTAATGTTACTGGCATTTATCCATACAAAATCTCCCACCATCAAGTCTTATATTTCATGGCAATTCTTGTTTACTTGTTTAGCTTGGATTGCTTGTACTCTGGTCATTTCAACTCTCATTTGATTGTATGCATCCTTCATCTTCTTGGCAATCTGTATGGTGTTGACTTCCTGAACATCATTATTATTGTGGTCTTGGTGTTGGCCAAAGGTCATTCTAGGATGGAATGTGTAATTGGCAAAGAATAGAGAGCAGTTTATTTATTTGAACAAGGTATTACTCAATGTGAATTGCACCTGTGGCAGCCAATATACACACTGACTTTGGTGTCAATTGATGAATGCTCTAATATACTGATCCATAATTGTATTATTTCATTCAGTTTGGCCATCTGTTTGAGGATGAAAGGCTGTGGAGAGGTTTCATTTCATTCCTAAGCATTCATCTATAAGTTTCCAGAATTCATATTCAAATTGAGGTCTATAATGTGATACTATGATGTGTTGTAGACCAAGTGGTTGGAATACTGCTTGGATGAACATTGTTGCAAGCTTCTTTCTATCGGTTTTATTGTGGCATGGAACTAAGTGTCTCATGTTTGATAGCTTGTCTACCACCACCCATATGACAGTATAATCTTTACTCTCATGAAGTCCCAGTATATATTCCATACTCAAATCCTTCCAAGGTTATTGTGCTATTTCTAAGAGTTTGAGCTATCTAAGTGATTTCTGATTTTGGGGTTTGTTGCATTGGCATGTGTGGTAGTTTCAAAGGTATCCATCCATTTTCTTTCATATTTCTTCCCACCGAAGACTTCTGTTCAGGAGCTTGAAAGGGTTTGCTCTTCCTGTGTGGGCTACATCTGGTGAGTGATGGTGTTTTTTGAGTAACCATATCATTTCTTTGTCTGTCACTGTATGCATCTCAGTAGCATGTATGCAGAGTTCTTTGCTGCTGTCATAAGGGCATTGTTGATACACATTCTGGATCCAGTTGAATAATCATTCCAGTCCGATATGCTTGCTCCTCATGTTTACCCCTTCCATAAATGATCCCATTATTCATTTCTGCAATTCCTGGTCAAGATTTTCCATTTTGAGTACAATTTGTTTGGTTTTTTCTGCCCACCCCCCTTTGGAGGAATGTCTCCTGGCATTCAAGTCTGTGTATTGGGCTACTGGCCTTGCTGCCCTGGTCAGTAAACAATTTTGAATTTGATTCTTGACAAGAATTCAGACTATCGGGTTTGACTTCTGTTGAACAGTATTGATGTCTTGAATTACTCCAGGTGTTTGTAGGCCATCAGTATTTGAATCAGGTGTGCTGACCCTTCACATTCTGGCTCTCTTGCTTTCTGACCTCCAACCATTCCATCTAGCTCTTGATTATCGAATTCATGATATGCTTTGGCTGGGGTGTATTTCTTTGAGAAGAAGGCTACAGGGTAAAGAACTTCTTGGTCATTATAGTATAATAGTATTCCTGCAGACATGTAGCTGGATGTATCAGTGTCAAGAACGATTTTTTTTGGTGTAATCACAGTGAACTACTACCAGTATATTGGAAAGGCATCCTTCAACCCTGTAAACTCCGTGTTTTGATCTGACCCCCAGTGAAATAGTATCAGCTTTTTCATGAGTTCGGTTAATGGTTATACCACCTTGCTGTAATTTCTTATAAATCTTCAGTTGACATTGGACAATCCTGGGAATGGTTGTACTTCTTTGGATATGGTGGGTGCTTCACAATCCTTGATTGCCCATATCTTTTTGGAATCCATCCAAATTGCATTAACTCCTATAATTCAACCCAAGAATTTGACCTCTTCCTAATAAACCTCGTGTTTTTCTGCTTTCAGGCATACCACTACTCCTTTCAGCATTTGCATCACTACCTGGACATATTCTCTATATTCCTGCATATTGTTACTGTCAATAAACATATCATCCAAAAAGGCCATGAAAAATGTATTCAAAAACGGGTGTTGGGTATCATTGTTAAATTCCTGGAAAGACACAGGTGTATTGGTATATTCCAACAGCCCTGCCAAGGATTTGAATAGTCTATGGCAGGTTGTGAGGACTGTTTTCCATTTATCTGCTTTGGCAAGACTGATCATCTTGTCCGCATCTCTCATGTCAACCTTTGTATAGATCCATTCTTTCTGCAGTTCAAGAAGTGTTTCTTGGATCAATGATATTGGGTAATGATTCTTGATTGTTCCTTCATTCAGGCCTCATGAGTCCACAGATAGTTTCAGACCTCCATTTGATTTCGTTGCTATCAATATTGGTACTGTATATGGTGATGACAATAATTTGATGAATTCTTTCAAAAGCTTCCTTTCTATCTAATCATTTAAAACTTGTAGCATTTCTCTTGAACAGCTGAAGATTCGAACAAATAGTAATGTGACTTCCTCTTGAAGTTTGATTTTGTGATCATATGCTCTGTATGATTGTAGACTCTCAGCAATCACTTGAACAAATAGTGGGAAAAACTCATGGTATTTCTTACATATCTGTTCAAGTGGTTTTTCTTGTAGGTCCATAATTTTAAAAGCTTTGTTGATTTCATATAAGGTTACTACATATACTTTGAGATTTTCTTTCTAATTTCTTTGCATAAACAGTACTGCCACTATGATATATATATCCCACTTGGGCTTGTCCAGATTGTCTTTTGTTTCCATATAGTCTCTCCATACCCATATACTCAAGTAATACTGACAGTGTTGTTGGCAGTAATTAGTTTTTAATGTGATTTATTTAGTCCCGAACTTGATTGTAATATCATGAAGTTGTAATCAGGAAAGTCACAATACAATATGATAGTGTCCTAGTTTTGTAATCAATACTAGTAGTTGTTTCTGATATACGTATATAGCTGCATTTTTCCTTGCCATTGTTGTAATTGTTCAGACTTCAATAGGTTTTCTGTTGATTATTCTAATTGCTGATGATTCCCATAATGGTTTTTCCTCTAACTGATGATGGTGAACAAACTCCTTATTCACAAACGCTATCTCCATGGCTCTAAAGTCAACTAATTCCTGGGTATTGATTGGTTTTTTTCTGATCTTGAGTTTGCATTTCACAATGAAGTACTTGCCTTCCATTGCAGACTCTTTTATTTCCACAATATTAATCAAAAACTGCAAAATTACAAAATTTGATTAAACATAGGTTGCTAAAGGAGATTCGTATCCAGTACTATGGCCATTCTTATTGCACTCGACTGGACTGTTCTGTACTCTGTTTTCTGTTTCTTACCATGCCGCTGATCCTGTTTTGTCTTGAACAGATTGATTTTGAAATGTTGTAATGATATCTTCAACTTCCTTGTGCAACTTGCTGCAAGAGGTCTTGAATCTCCTCAATACATTTATAGTCCTCCTTTACTTCAATACTTGCATTCCTCAGGTATGATTTCTTTTCTTTAACTGCCAAAAGCTCCATAGGGACTGGACCATGGTATCCTGCTATTGTACCGGCTGAAGCCACGTTTGGGGCGGATATGGTGTTGTTGGCAGTTTCAGGTTTGTTGTATCCCACTGTTGATTATCCTGACCTTCTTTCAACTGTATGGGCGCAGATTTGGATGTTCCATTTTGTACATCGCCAGACTAATTCATCAAGGTCCTTAGGCATTTCAGTGTGTTGTAGGAAGTCATTAAGTTCATCAGGCAGACTTCTTTGTAAGGTGTTTCATTTGGCTGCATCATTCAAGTTAATATATACTTCTTCCATTTGGAATACGGCAAAGTATATGGAAAACTCTCTATCTTTTGTAGTATTTTGTCAAGTTTCCTTTTTACTATTGCTTGAATATTCCAATCTCCAACAACCAGTTATAACCCATCCAGCAAGGATTGTATATTGTCTAACTTGATATCACCAGTTACTTTGTCCCTGTATGGTTATAGTTGGTTGAGGGCTATTTCTTGCAGTCAATTCGTAGCATATTTCATGTTGGCTGATTCATTGTAGGGTCATATTCATAGTCTAGTCTCAACTGAACTAATTATATACAAAGGGTTATCCTGTCTGATCCCCACAATCGAATGATATCACTGCCCTTATAGCTTCTATTTTCTACAGTTGTTGTTCCCCCATTATGACTATTTTCTGCAAGTTCAAGTAGTCTTTTAACCTGATTTTGGTATTTGTCTCTTTTCTCCCCTACAATTCTTAACTGTTTTTCTGCATCCATTAATTCTTTTTCTATTCCTTCCAAGCCCACTGCAGCCCTGTATTCCAATTGTTGTTCTAGATTCCTAATCTTGGCCAGTAAACCTCTGTATGTACAAGTAGGCATTCTTGCTTCCCGGTCTTTGATTTTTTGTTGTGTTAACACTATGTTGTTGCCCATGTTCTCCTTGCATATTACAAGGCCTTTTCCTTCTATCATCAAAGTGGAGATTCTTTCTGCTGATATCACAACTTGGTTGTTTAGTCTGCAAACCAGATGATTGATATCTGATACTGGAGCACCTGTGACTTGTTCTATGTAGTTGTTACTTTCATTCACTGCTGGCAGAGTATCTTGCGGATTGTGTATTGTGAAATCTGATATGATCATTCAAGACATAATGTCATGATGTATTCAATATATCTGGAGGAGGTGTGGGCCAGTGTTCTGACTGCTGCTTGACATGATTGCTGGTATTTTTGAAAGGTGGTTGACCTAGGTAGTCATTAATATTGAATCCTAGCCCAGGTAGGAAATATACTACTTCCAGACAATGGTTTCAAATGTGTTAAAACTAAATGTTCGCTTCCCGGTAGATCCAGCAATTGTTCGTACAAGGGGTATCGGACCAGCAATAGCTGCTGGGTTTCCGGCACAATTATACCTGCTGGTAGATCATTTAGGGCTGTTTGGGAATAGAAGTACTCTGGTAATCAGAATTTAAATCCAAATAATTCATTGACTCAATAATACTCTTCAACTACTTCAAGGTTGGCTTGAATATCTGCCTGGGCAAAGTATATTTCTGCAAGCAATCCGGAATATATCAACATCTAGTGAAATATCAGGGCAAATGAGACTTGGGGCTGATGATTTGGAGTGAGGAGTAAAAGCAGTTGTGCTCATCAATGCAATCGAAAAATGTATTGAATTCCTTCACTTTACAGTTGCCAGTTGATAATACTGACCAATGTCAAATAAATCCACAATTACAGTAGATTGTTGAATTCAGGTATTCATGGCTCAGGCCTCCATCAGTTTCTGAACAATAACAATAATTGATACAGTTGCCAGTTCATTTATCCTCACTCATGTATTTGTTCCAGAAGTGGTACTGGTTGCCAAAGATATCTGGGTTGGTATGGCTTCAAAATATCCACATACAAGATAAGCAGAGGTGTCTCTGATAGAAGTGGATACTGAATCTGTTTTGGAAGTTGCTTGCAGATTTAATCATAGTGCAAGAGGTGTTACAGATATGATGACTAGTGTTGCCAACAAAACAAATCAGTTTGTGATGAATTGAACAGTACTGGGATTCAATTTGAGTTTGATTGGAGGTTTGCGAATTTCCACCTGTTTTTGCTCAAGCAATATGCTTACCAATCAATTTTCAACAACAAGACTTAAGCAAGTTCTTGTCCAATCGGCTTGAATATGTGTGATCTTGTAGTGCTTGAAGTTTCATATCATATGAAAAAAACATTGAGGCGATTGGACCAGCACCCACTTAACGATTGTTGTTCAAAATTGGAATCAAATCAGGTGGGGTTTAAATGAATATCTTGGCAAGAATTCAGTTTATGTAAATCAAATTGATTTGTCAATTTTTTCAAACCCCCTCATTTTGTTGCCAAGACCAGTGGACACAGTAGTACCAGCCAGAATAGTAAGGTATCAACAAATAAATTAAGAGTATCACTGATCAAATCTACTCTAGACTCATTCTTCTGTCTAGATATCAAAGTTTAAAGTTCTAGTGCTTAATAAGCCATACTAAGATTTGGAAATACAAGTATTGCAAACTAGACCAGAGACTCACAATCCGGAATTACAGAAGTGAACAGAGGTTGGTACTGAAGCTAATAATGATTTATAGACTAGATATAAATGAAGCACCATCCAATCCTGCACTGAATTATCCTCCTTATATACAATATATGCCACTGTTGTCACTTAAACTCACTTGTTCAATATACATCTGAACTTCACCAAAATTTCTATACCACCATTTCCATCCCACATCTTGCATCACATATTTCCATTGGTATTCTTCAGTTCTTCTCAGTGCTTATTCCATCATCTTCAGCAACTATTGATCGCCAGTTTTCATGCCTTCAAAATCTGTTTCCTTGCTCGAAAACCTGATTGCTATTGTCACAATATATAAATCTGTTTCTTTGGAAACGAATATAACGATTCCATAACGATTTTTATTTCATTACTCTTCTGCTCTTCATTCAACTTCAATACAGAGGGCGAGGGCCAGAAGCAACAGGAGTCCATCGGTACACAAACTGCTTCGGCCAACATTATCCCACCGTCAGGAATCCCAGTGAAGAATATGACTAGGAAAGTCAGTCGAGAGGTGGTACAAAAGTTGCTCAATGGCATATAACACATTGGATCCATTGCAGTTGGTTACTGGAGTTGATCACTGGAGTTTGTTTGTGGAGTATATTACTTGAGTCGGTCACTGAAATCAGATGCACAATACGAATGCCGGACAGAATGAAAGTGTAATTGGTACTGTATCTGGCTACTCAGATATTAACCCACAATCAAAAAACTGAATAGAGGACTGGACTTGAATAGAGAGAATAGAGGCTAAATGGATAGTGTTGGGCAGCCTGGGGATATAGAGTAAGTCAGTGGCTGAAACTGATGGACCACACTATAAAAGGGAGTGATCAATGCAGTAAGAATAGATGTCAACTGGCTCAAGATATTATCTGCCAGTGAACTGCCAATGCTGAGGGGGGGGGATTTACATGTTGATGGGACAAGATTGAGAGAGGAAATGGCAATACACAAAAAGAAATAGGGGATAAGATGAATAAAAGCTTGACAGCTGGACTGTGGACTCATATGCAAAAAACTTAACCTCAATTATATATGTTCAACCGATTCTTACATCCAATCTGATATCTTTTAACCGCTGATGGTACACTAGACCAAATTAGTTCTACGATTTCTACCTTTCCAGCCATATATGGTATCAACCAGCTACTACAAATACAACTTCACAAATTGGAACCTGCGTTCAATTATACACATGTATGTTTTCAGAGCTTCTTCTTTATCTATCTCGATCTCCATCACAATTTTCATTGCCTTACCCAATCTCATTCAATCTATAGTTCCGTTTCTGCTGAGTATTGCCCGTCTACAGCTGGATAACATCAAGGGCCAGCTCTCAGTCAGCCTTCCTCAATTGATCACTCTCTTTTGCCTTATAGTCCATGTATTCCCTGTGTGCTTTCATGACGGACATCCATATATGCAGTCCCTGCCAGCACTATCCAGGTCAATTCCTCCACACAGCTACCAGATCACAGGTTAATATCATCAAATCCATTTTGTACTACCAACTCCCATATCTGCAGCCCCGGTCCAATATATCCAAGTCAAGTTTTCTATATAGCTTCCTGACAGTAGGTTTATATTTCCCTGGCCAAGCACTATACCCACTATACTGGTATTCTGTCAGGCCCTTACTCTCTGCAGCTAACATCAGCAACTGACTCCAGTAACTGACTCTATCTCATATATACACATACTGCTGAGTACCTGAGGTCAAGCCTCTCTCCATTCTTGGTATATCGAGTCCTCTACTCAGCTTTCTGAGGATGGGTTAATATCATCCAAGATGTATTGTAAACCAAGTCACTTCTGATCTTTCTGGCCCCCACTCTCGGCATCAGGTTTCAAAGCAATCTATTCCCAGAACTGTCCTGAAAGCAATCTCATCAACCGCATCGCTCATTGACTCTGTTTCATCAATTGTGTTGCACCGAGCTTACTTGGGAGCAATCTTCTTCAACACTGTTCAGATCCACTTGAGATTCATACCTGCCATTTTTCTCAACACTGTCTTAAGAGCCATTATTTTTGTCTCTTCACAAACCTACTTGAGAGTGATTCTGTCAGAGTTATACGTTCAAATATATGGCCAAAATCAACAACGATCAGCCTGTGTCAATCCAGCTTCTGAGTGTGATTGCCAACAACTCAGATATCAAGCATCATCGCCAGAGCACTCTGTGTCAGCCACGATCGACCATTTCCAGCCAGTTTCCAGTTGTCTCTGATACAGCAATCACAGCAAGCTCAAGGCCAGCTTTCGTAACACCAAATGAGTAATAGTTGATACTATACCTGCCACCAGGATTGTTGGTGACAGGCATATAAGATTGACTATATCTTACAGTCATGCTTTGAGTGCAGATATAGCTTTGTTGATAGATTAATCAATAAATAGTATATACAATCAATCCATATAATTTGTGTTTAAATGAAAAGTAAAATTGAATGTGTTAAATAAGGTGCAAAAGAGATGTATTCAAATCATATGTGCTGGGAGTATCGCATTGAAAACATTGCAAGCCCTGACAACTAAACACTACTGTAGGTCCAAATGACAGACTTTTTCAAACTTCAATGCAGGTCCGAAGTGTGAACTATATCCAAAGAGTCAGAAATTGCTGCAGGCCAAATGACCAAAGTTACCAAACCACCAAAGAATCAAATGCATCTGAAAGACAACTAAAATACAAATATGTGTGATTGCATTTCAAAATGTTGCAGGTGTTTCCAAGTTAATATTATCCTTACGATAATCATTCCCCTGGTCTACAATCATAAGCTTACTTATTTCCAATTGCTTTCAACATCTCTTTAAATAATAATTCAATGGTATTAGCTACAGCTCATCTTACCTCAGAATCTTGCTCTCTCGCTACTATTGCATTTAATTCTGTAACTTTCTGCTATACTACTGGTTTTCCTTTCAATAAATTTCTGATTCTACTGCTTCTTTGGTTTCATTTTCGCAATGTTTGATTGAGGTTTCAGTTTAACTGATTGTTTGATTTTGAAATACAGACTGTACAGTGTGCCAACTGCTTGGACCTCATGTGCATCCTTACTGGTCTTGCCTGCATTCATAGTATAATATTATCCAATATCATATTTGGTTAATTTGCCAAATTTGTTTTCTGTAATTGCCCAATATGTTTTCAATAGTAGGGACCATATTTGCAGCTCTTTCATATTGTTTATACAAATATTGTTCTCAGCTATTATGATGGATATTGCACAGTAGATGGAATATAAGTCTCCATAGTTAAAAGTTCAATCATATTATACAATTAATATTATCATGCTGGCAAGCATTATATTGGGAATCATTGCAAAATATATTCAACCTGTATATGCTATCCATTCAACTTGACTACAGAAACTGCTTTATAGAACATTACTTAAGTTAAATTTCAATTTTCTAATATATTGACACTGTATATCATACTCTCAGATTCAGAAACTTCATAATCACCTGTCATATTCCATGTTTCATCATCTTTGGCTGTTACAGGTTTCACAAATGAAAACAAAGTTCAAATATATATACTATTCCAGATAGAAAATCTTGAAACCACCCAGTTCCAAACAGTGAAACTACCTAATATCAAATAAATTTATACAATAGACTACTTTGGGCTGTAAACCAATTCCGAATAGAAAACAAACTATTCTAAATAATAGATCTTTCGAATGTACTGCCTCAAACATAGAAGTATATTTCTGTCAAACAAAATCTCTCTCTGTATAGATTACCGGATATTAGGAAATCACTGGGCTAGAGGTAGAAAGCCATACAGTGGATATTATTAAGAATATATATTGATTCAAATATAATTAAATAATATTATTTGATTGAAAGGAAACAACTGATCACAATAGCAGAAGCTTCATTATTGATGTGATAGAAGATAACAATGGTTTGCATATAATTTAACAATATCAATGATATAGAGAAGTAAGAAAGTAGAGGCGATAAGAGTTGTAAAAGACATGGTATTTGTTCAAAGAGTATATAGAGTTTCTACAGACAGTATTGTGAAAAGCAGTTGTGGGAGAGTAAAGAGAAATATTTAAAGATCTTTTATATCTTCAAGGATAGAAAGACATTAATCTTTTCAGTAAAGATAACAAGCCATAACAAAATATATATTAGCAAATGCAATTCTCATTGTTTTGAACTTGTACTAGTAATTATTTGACATTACAAGTAAATTTTCTAAACTTATACACTCTAAGTCAGTCATAAAGCTAGTCAAGAAACAACTTTAACAGAATATCTTGGAGTGACACTGATAGTATTACAAATATAGGCACTAAGTATTTAACAATCTGCTAATATTTTAAAAATATAATATTGTTTTCTATTCACATATATTTATTAACTACAAACAATTAACATGCTTTGTATCAGACCAACATTCTGCAAAACCTGTAGTCTTCTACAGCAGAATCTATTATGAAATACCAAAAAACCAAAATAATTATGTAGATAGTGCAAAATATTGATTTGATATGATTTTTACAAAAATACATATATATTTGTCATATCTTTTAACCTGTCCACACTTTTATTCTTCATTCATTTGTTATCAATTTGATATTCAAAATATCAACAACTTATCATTGCTGCTGGCAGTAGATATAAAAATGAATTTATTGGTAAACACACTTTAATAGTAAATATAACAATTCATGTAACTGTTTTTAAATATTATACATAAAATTTCTACCTAATAGGCCCTGTTATGGCAACTACATATATATATGAAAACAAAAAATTGAAAATTTTAATAATGCTTATTCTATAAACAGAGAAAATCATGCAATATGATATTAATTACATATTCCTCAGGAAAGACAGTCAACACATTCAAGATATTGAAATACAATTCGAACAGCACTATATATGCCATTAAACCAGTGATTCAAAAGCAACCTCATATGGTCTAGCAATATATTGGTCTGAAAGGTCTGCAAAATTAAATACTATAAAGTTAGTAACTCAAGATTTTGATGGTCAAAGTTTCTGAGAAATAATCTGAAGAGAAAACAAAGACACCTTTTATTATATTTAACAAAACTACAGAAAAGTATATAATGAAGATATAAGCAATCTTTTATAGTCTAGCAATATATTTGTCTGGAATATCTGTGAAATTCAATAGTATAAAGTTGTTAACTCTGAATTGTTATAGTTAAATTTTCTGTAAAATAATTTAAAGAGTAGATCAGAAATTTTTTTTTATATATTTGACAGAAGAAACGAAACAGGGTATTCAGTTGAAGGGCCATAAATGCATAAAGATAGTCATTGAAAAGAATCTATCCATAATCTAAAATCATCAATTGAATATCCATCTCTATTTCAAAAAAAAAATTATTTAATCTTCTGCCACCAATTGGTAGTACAAAGACACTAAATCTAGAACCACATCAATATCAGAAGTATCCCAGGCGCCAGTAGCCCTGGATGGTTCTACAGTACCAGCAAAATGATCTGTAAATATCATATATATACTGGATTCAGCCAATTGTATTATTGAAATGAGATTCTGAAATATTGTTTATTTATAGCTGGTGGTACAATAGAGAAAACATTCAAGAATATTGTTGCTTCAGAGCCTTTGGAATCACAATGTTTTCTTGTATAATTCAGATATTGAAAACTAATTAAAGATTATTGACTTGAGTAGTAAAATCACTATTGAAAATATATTCTATCTTTGCTTTCACCTCTAATACTGATGAATTCACATTATAATTATTAGATCAAAGATAATCAGGATCAAGAACTTGCTATACTCAGTAAATGATCATCTGAATTTATTGTATATACTTGAATCTTGAATATTTCAGAGCTTTTATATATATTATATATATTATTATGAAGACAGGTAATTTTTATATTGGGTTTTTATATTCAATTTATTCATATAGTTTCAGCTGAACAAATAAACAATATATTGAAAAAGGTCAATTAGAAACTGTCATCAAGATTTGATACCACTGCTACTACCGGACTCTGGAATATTATTGATGTTACTACTGTATGATATATATATTTTAATGGCATGCTTTAGTTGATATTGAAATAGACCATATTTTTATATAGATTCTTCGATTTGCCTAATAATTTAAACATATATGTTAAAATATTGTAACTTTGAAAACCTAATTAATATTTGAGCAAACAGTTTTCAATTGCAATTTACCTGGTTTTGTGTATTTTCACTGTAATATACTTTTTAACATCTAGAACTGGTATAAGTATATATATATTTGAAATTCCAGCTTAAATAGATATCTATTTTGAGTAATAATAGGATTGAAGAAATACATAGAGTAATGAACGAATACATGAAAGAAAATGACTCACAAGCTGGTTAGTGGATTGATATTCTATATGACCGTCCCGCTGTCTTGGAGAGAGATACACAAAATGTCACTTGAAAGAATTTTATATAAGATCTCCAATCCAGCTTGCAAAATTGCCTGGAAACAGATTGAAAAGATGAATATCAAATATACTGTAAGCAAGATAGACAAGATTGTTTTCGATTGAGTGTATTGAGTTTGACAAGATACGCAAGGCAGCAATGAATGAGTTGGTTCAAATACGGATATGGAAATTCAAAAACATAATGATTCCCAATTCAGCTTGAGAAAATTGCATTCATGCAAGACTACTTCTAGAAAAACTTGGAGAGAAAATATTTGTGAACTATATACAAAAAGTAATGGCTAAATATAGAGCCAGCTAATATGAATATCATTTGACTCAAGAGATATTTATCAATAATTGTAATTTCAAATAGGAAGAAAAGGCTGAAGATACTGTAGAGGCAGTTGCAGTAGTTGGATGGAAGAAGTAAAGGCATAACAGAATATGAAAGCAATTGGTATATAGCCTGGTTTGGAATATTTTAAATCATTATTACAAAGCCAAGTTGAGAACTTCCCTTGATAATTGAAATGGAAATCTACAACTGTAGTTGAATCAGTCAATGATATTGACAACAGGTATCCTGGACAAGATATTACTGAAGTGCCACTCCAGATTTGCCAGTTCAAAGTGGTATGCTTACTTCTTTCAAAACTTGTATTTAAGGTCAATAATTTGGAAGCTTCATTCAAAATATGGGCAAATCAATTGAATATCTTGTACTGAAAGAATACAGTTTCTCAATAAATATATCGATATAGCTTATTTCTCTGGCCAAAATGATTGAAACTTCTCTACTCTTGAAGAATCCCAGGTGTTATATTATTGTATTGGCTCTGACAAAACTTCTATACATACTATTTTTGAAATCTTTGTACTATTGAATCTATATGATTTCCTCTACAACTACTGTGGTTCTCTATCTCCTGATACTCTTTTATCTTTATTGTTATTTAATCATAATCTGAATACCAGAACGCTTCATAAAATCAATGCAACTGAACTCTCATATCGGAATCAGGAGTCTGCTTTGAATTTATTCACCTCCAGAGGAATAGAACTGATTTAATAGCAAGTTGCTTTGCTGGTCATTGTTAGTGTATATTTTTTAGTCTTCCAATATTATTAGTATCTAACTGGTGCCAGTTTGTTGTTGGCCGGTTGTCTATTTGCTATCAATACATATTATTAGACCATGTTGCAATTGCCAGCTTTTTGGCCAATTTTGTTTTTTGGTATGTTGACTCTCAATTTGTAATATGAAATTTAGAGCAAAAGTAACCCAAACTATCCACAGGTTATCATTGCATATTGGAGATGTTGATGATAATTTGCTAACAATCTTAAAAGATTGGCTTTGTATGCAAAGTACACAATAGCCAATAACATTTTAATGTGCAGACTTATCAGTAATTGTACATAACTTCACTATTAACTTGTTAAATATAATACTATCCTATCCAATTCAGTATTTTTGTTTGAATAACTACAACAAAAGCTGATTGTTTTCTTTGGTGTAATATGATTCTGTCCACTAAAGTGGATTAAGTTTGCAATCCAATAAGCAACTCAGTCTGTACAGACCATTTTATATAGGCCAATTATTTTATATACATCCAGGTTAACTATAACTGCAACAAGAATTGACCAATCAGAGTACTTGCATTCCACAAAGATACTTTGCATTCATGTTCTTAATATATGAAAAATTGTAACTGTATATATCATTGAAATCAAATCCTATCATACTTATATAATATGACGAAATATGACCCCTTATATCAAACAAATCCAAAATTTTCTTCAAATAAATTGCTAGCCATTGAAATCTATAGCAACAAGGTACTAGTTCAACTGAAAAATCATATAATTCTTGCTGTCATCAGGATTCTATTTGTATTATTCTATTGATAGTTTATTGTTACCAAAGTTTTCATAGGATTTCTCTATCCAATCCACTTCTTCAGCATACCTTATCAACTCTATTGGATATATAACTTCTTTAAAATTCTTGTTATACAAGCTGCTCTATACTGCCTCAATAGTATATCTATTTATATTATGGTAGTAATTCCTGGCATTCCTGACCTGATTTGCCTAAGGAATAAGTTTGTATGTAGGTCCAGAAGATGTGGTAGTAGGTTGAAAAGGTTTGATAAGTGATATATAGAATATATTATGAATTCACCATAACTCCATCCGAATAGTGGTTGGTAATAGCATCTTGGAGGGCTTGAGGAGTGTATGAAGACTTGAATTGAGTTTTCAGATATGTTTTCAGTGTTGAGAATTTTTTCAAGTAGTATAGCCAAATAACTGACAGAATATTTTGGAGGTTTCTTAGCAAGCTTATTATACTACTTACCTATTGTTTCTTATACTGCTTTCAAGCTATTCGGACAGAGTACATCAATACAGAATATCAAATGAAAGTTGTTTCTAAATGGTTGATCCTGTTCATGTATTTTGATGGGCCAATTCATTAGAGAATAAAACCAACAGACTGCATTGAATAGTAATATTCTTATAGTAATGGAACGTTTATTTGGGTATATATATTCTGCTCTCCATATAAATTCAAATCCATTATTCTATTCAATATTGTGGTAATTGTACTTAAGGTATTCCTGTATATACTTAATTGATTTTCTTTGGCAATCTGTTTCAACATGGAATGAAAAAGGATTCCAATGTGTTAGGGCTTTCCCCTGAGCATATGTGTGAGGTATGACAGTCTGGCGAAACCCAGGCTCACCCTGCATGATCAAGGTGTATTGTCAAATATGTTACACCTTGGGGTTCCCCTGTCGAGTGAGTATGAGGCCCAACAGAGCCTGGCTGACAAGCCAACAAATATCTTGTGCTGCATCACTGTGTCTCGGTCCGGGTTTGTGATCCATTCTAGCGACAGTTTGTACTTTCGCTCTGACATCAATAAGGTCTTAGCATCTATTCATCGGGCAAAGGCATGGTATAGCAGTCAGAAGGAATGAGCCCTGACATTGCCAGCTGAGCCCCCTAGAACTACAAATACTGCCGATGCTGCATAATGACATTGTGAGGACCTTCTGGACTGCCATACATCATGTTTCCAACCAATGCTATATTTATTATAGTAGATCATTGGATTTATCTGTTATTAAGCCTCTACAGAGCCTCCCAGTGTGGTTGGACAGATATTACTATTGTAGTAAGAGGGAGTTGGCTATTCCTAGAGATGATATCAATGGGTCAAAGCTTTCTGCTCCCTGGTAGTTGGCTTTACCTAAATGATAGATGGCTGGGGCTAGTTGATGGCCCCAAGCTCTTTTAGACTTTGATAAATTATCTGAGAGAGTGCTTGTGCCATGTCAGACATCAAACATGAGGTAACTAGTTACATGGCAAGAATTCGGCTGATTGTTGACTCAATACTTGACAGTAATACATCCCTGTCATTCCCTCTTCACTTGACATCAAGATGTGATGACAAAGTTGAAGTTGTGGTCCCACAATCATATAAGTGCTATTGCCAATATTCCGTCTGTACTGAACACCTTACACACCCAGCAGGTGCTGAAGAAAAGTTCTGATTCTCAGTTATTGCACGATAATGGAAAAATCAGCCGGCGCAGGGTAACCTTTGGGATACCTGATGATTTTCCAGCATATATATTGTCAAAAGGAAAACCCTGTTTAAGTATCAAAATCAGCATCAGCAATGGTTGATATAATTATATTCCATATGGAATAAACTTCCATATTGTCGAAAAAGCTGCCACATTAATAAGAATTGAATAAATTCACATATGTCATATATGCAAGGAGTATACCATCAACCTTCACTTATATGCATTTGAACCAAAATGGTAATTTGGCCACTCTTGTATAAAAGATTGCCTCTGCCTCCAGTGGATGAAAGGTCAAGCCCTAGCAGCACAATTCACAGACAGAAAAAACACAGTGCACAACAAATCTGAAATATTATTAAGTTTTCTACCTTGAAAATTTCACAATACATGAATCATATGACTATTCCCAAAAATCACATAATAGTCGTTCAAGCCAGAATCATCTACCCTCATTGCCACACACCAGCTAGCAAGTGATATATCACTGCAATGTTCATTTAACTCAATAGCACTGAAGAGTTCTGTTAAAACATTGAGATAGGACAATTACCCATTGAAGCAATCCTTCACAAGTCAAATACTGATTATTGATACGACCCTTACAACTCTTAAGCCGGTGGCCATACTAAGAACTCACTTCTAGCTACCCCTGTAATACATTGTTCAATATCCAGGGCTTCTGCTTAAGCTTTCCAAAATACAGAAGTCAACCTAGAGTTCTCACTTGATACAATTTTCAATGATAGATGACCAAATCTCCACTCACCATCTTTCAACATAATATAGTAAAACATTTGAATAAATTCTTGGATAATTATTCATACTGATGAGCTTCTTTCTGTTAAATATTATTTGATAATAAAGTCCATCAAAATTATCATTTCATAACCAATATATTGGTTGAAGGGGTCATAGTAGTATGTAGTAATTATATTAGGCTTAATTGTTTTTTTGATATTAACCAAATAATATAATTATTAATAAATTGTTCCCTTTCAGGCCAAACAAAGTTTTGTCAGACCAGTTCCATTGTTTTATTTTGCTCTATATGTTCTACTATTTTCAAATTATATTCTGCTTTCAATATTGTGTAGTCAATTGCAGATCATTTAGAATTTTCAATGTGCCTTTATAAAAGAAGACATTATTTTCAAATGAGTTGTCTGGACTTAAAATTCTTTACATAGCATATATATATATTTCTGGCTATGCAGAATTTATCTTACAAGCCCTGAACACTGCTGCTGTCCAATATAAATTGAATAAGATTGTTGGAATTGCTTTCAACTTTGCAGAAGCAATTACAATCAATTTACGTTGTAACTTAATTGCTATTGCTTATATTGTTTTTTCCTTGGAAGTTACCAACTCATTGGGTTACAAAAATCAGTGGATTAGCTGATTTTGATTTTCTGGAGCTCTATTTCACTTCTTCTCAAAGTGGTACTTGATATATATAAATACTACATCCAGTGTCCAACTTGCACAATCAAGTCAGTACAATAATTGGAAATTATATTGCACCAACTTGTATACATTGTAGGTGTGGTGGCAATTCATTATCATAGTTGTTGTTAAGTATTTCAAATACTGATAATCAATTAGAACACAAATTGTATAAGTGAAACTTTCAAAATAATACTTCTATTTTTCCAATACAGATAATATTGCAAGTATTTTTTTGTTATAGATTTAATAATTGGTCATCACTTTGTCTGTCTTTTGAGTTTGCTATACAATATGGTACAGCTGAATATCAATATCTTGGAAGTAAACAGTGCTGATTGCCAAATTACTTGTATTAGTCTCAATTACTACAGCTAAAAGACAATTGAAATATCATAATAATGGATATCTCTGTAAAGTATGTTTTTTGCAAATTGAAGACTTTTTAATTTTGTGGATTTGCTGTTCAATCAAACCTTCATTGGTTTTCTTGGTTAACTCTGTTCAGTTACCCTATAACATAGAATATCTGTCAATAAAGAGATGATTGAGGTTGGTAAATCTGAGGAAAAACTGCCTATGATTGATGGATTCGGCAATCTCATATTCATGAATAATATACATTCTGTTTTCTGGCATACTGACACCTTCTACCAATATGAGATACTCAAGAAACTCAAATTTTTTCTGTTGTTATTTATACAAATCAAATAATACAGTTATATTATATTGCTATAATCAATAATGAACATGGTATGTCAATTATATATGCTTGTCATCTTTAACTGTTTATATGATCATATCATAATATTGGCTACATATATATAATGAATTTGTTCCTACAGTATTTTGATCATCATATTTTGGAAAAAGCTATTATGTATTCCAATTCAAATACCATAACCAGGGATTTACACAGTCTATAACTTGTACAAAATACTGTTTTCTATTTATCACTACATTTGATTCAAATAATATTGTAACCTTTCTGCCAACTAATTGTGGCCAAAATCCTCTACCTGGCAACTATCTCTCAATTATCATTCATTAGCAGCAATGGACATAAGTACATTATTGTCATATAATTTAGATATATGTAATCTCAATATAAATATACACTTTTGCTGTATACCTTTGGACAAAATAGTAACATATATTTTCAGGAATTGTATGCTACATGTATCACCGAGACAGTTCACAGCTGGGTCATATATGATCACTTGCAATATTTTTCATCAGGGCGTCATTGGTCATCAATAATCTCTGATGCCATAGGCAATCTGTTTGGATAACTAACAAATGATTATCCACACCTACGAAAAGCAATTAAAGACAGTTAATAATTATGATTGCTTCTACTCCGAATTGCAGATGACAATCAGACAGCCAACACACAGCTGAATGGCATCTGCCAAGAAGCTGACAACTCAGTGATGACAAATGGGCAGCCGGCAAACAGCTGAATGGTACCAGCCACGCAACCAGCAACAATTGAATGCCTCAGGATGGGTGCTCTATCTTATCAGTAAAGCTACTCCCCAGCAAAGTAGGCCTATTTATCTAGTGATCATCAGATTGAAATGATACAATTGATATGGAGGCACATGGGTGCCACCTTGATTCGATGAAATGATACTGATGGTCAGATTCTAATCTAATAACAATCCAGACAATACAGGATTGGGCGATCGAGGTTCATCATAGTTATATGGAATGGATAATAGTTTGATTGTGGTTATAGTACTGGAGCTGTAGTGAAAACCATTTATAGATGTATTTGTTAGAGCAAAAAAAAAATAAAAGACCTTGGATTCTTCGAGGGTAGCAAGATATCAACCTTCTCCAAATTGAGAACTAGTCTTAAGAATATACACATTGCAAAGGTCTTCTGTTGGTTGGTATTTTTTTCTTAATTTCTGTATCCTTAGGCAAGATCCCAACCTTTCTTTGAAGTAGTTACAAATTAAGTACAGATACTCTTTGACCAGATTAATCTGGGATGACACTCCAGGTGTTGAACTACAATTGATCATTCCAGATTCAATTATTTTAATGAGCTATTGTGCAACTACCTACAGCTTCATCTCAGAGAGCAGAGTGATTCCAATCGACTAAAGTTGCCCAGGATGTTCAAAGTTAGGGAAATGGTTATGGGATTATCGAGAGGGATGAAAATTGACAGTTGCTCTAGTGTATGATGTCTGAAAGTCTCTATTGAGCCATGATATCTGCTTGATCCAATCTATTTCGATCTCAAATACTATATTGATATGCATTGAACCGATCATCCGATTCTATTCTACATTTGTACCAAACTTCACAATTCAATGATTCTATTCAATCAATAACAAAGATACTACTTTCTTGATCCAATGGTGATGTCAGTGTTTCATCATAAAGAAAGCTTATGATTGGATTCTATTACTCTGCTAAATGTTCTATGTTTGAGAATCTAATGGTTGGGTAACATGATACCAAATGAATCCCTGATTGAACCAATTCTGAATGTTTCTTTGCTATATTAAGATTGATACTGCAGAGTATCAGGAAAGTCATAGTTCTATTTGACTTTTTCTACTGTTTCTATAATAGAGTTTTCAACAATTTTTGATTCAGTGTGAGTCACTATCGCAATAGTGTTCAACTTTGCCTACTACTCTAATAATATAGATGTATTATATGCAGTAACTAAGAATATTCTCCTAGAAATACTCTTGTTGTTTTGAAAGGTGGTAAATATATATTCTGTGGATAATGATTCAACTATTGGTGGAAATGGCAACTTTTGCTGTGGTTTCTCAGATAAGTCTGAGGTGTGCTGGCTACAGCCTTGCATTTTGACATATAAAGTAAACAACTGTGGGGAACTACAGTGTACCATATTTGTAGCTTAAACAGACTGTGATTGTTATCAATTTACCAGTCTCTGGGGTTTGAAATAGTATAATGAAGTACCACGGTAAATACTTGTTATGTATTATATATGAATACTATGTAACATGTAAATTTCATATATTGAACTCATTCTGAAGTGTTCTTGGTTAATCCGTAAAAAAGCAAGTTTTGTTATTGAAATCCTATAAGGAATACCAATAACCATATTGGCCAGTCCCAAAGAAAACATATACATTTTTGTCAATATAATTCCATACCACAATGGACGTATATATTCATATTTACAAGAATGAGATGTATATACCGTATAAGATAAGATCAGTATCCTTATACTAATAAACAAAGAATCCATGAAATGAATTGCACTTAATCATCAATTTCCATTCTATATGAGTCAATATTATCGAGCCATTGTGATCTCAAAGCTGATGTTTATTGTCAATTGTACACATCATTCAGAATCACTGTTTCAAAGAAGTCATCATGAACATCTATCAATATATCTTTGAATATAGTATTCATACTCATTATACTGTTTTGAGAATTCAAATACTCAATCTGGAATATTTGTGAAAGCTATTCTCTTGTGTAGATTGATACTTCTTCTCCGTTTTATATTTCTCATAGTCTGATTTTATTTCAGAATACTATTGACCTTTATTTCCCTTGTTGTTTTTATCAGCACATGTCCTCTTATTTTTCTTATCCATGAATTTGTAATTAATCTGCTAGTATTTATTCTTTTCTTGCATATATTGTTCCTGAGTTTGGTTAACTTGGCATAGTTGTAGTTAGTATTTTCTGTTATTGCTTTCAATAAGCTTCCGAAAAGATAACCTACAATTAATATCTTCACCAAGATATACATTTGGTGCTACTCACTGGCCAATTCTAGATAGGAATACTGTATAATTGAAACTGTTCATTGTTATGATATAGTTATAAATATATTTCTTGTACTGCAAGTTATTGATCTTTCAAAAATATTCTATTTCCTTTTCCATATTGACCATTTGTTTTTCTAGATAATTGAAGTAGAGAAAGGTCATTTCTGTTACCAGAATAAAATATCCTTCAGCAATTGCACCTGTAGCAATATGACTGTGGGCCTACTGAAGGTTGGTTTTGTAAAATTGTACCTGTGCCATCTCTATCACCATTCAGCGCAGACATTATAATATCTCTGAAATAGAGGTTACCATCCAGCATACTTGTATACTGGATATAGAATTCTTTATATCCAATTTTGTATTTTTCCTTTGGTTCCATGAATGGCTACGCAAGTGAGTATATCAATCTTTTAATCTGTTCATTTGAGAGCTTAGTTTATTCAGTCTTGCCACATTTCCAAGACTTCAGTTTGCAATCTTTTTCCAACTATATCAGCAAAATGTAAAATGCTCCCGCAGTGCTAGTATAATTCCCAGGAGGCTACCCAAGTGTGCAATCATACTCTGGAAGCCTCTGGGAGAAATAGCATAGTTTCGGACCCTTCTGGGGTTCATACCAAATCTCCTGGAGACCCGTGGTGCATTGGAAGGTACTACGAATGTTTCTGGAAGAAATTGATGCAGTTTCAAACACGTTTGCAGCCCTCAAAAACTATCCAGCAGGATTCCGGAGCATTCAAAGGTACTGTGGGATCCTCCAGCAGAAATTGGACTAGTATTGGACCCTCATAGATCTCTCACCAACCCTCATGGAGACACCCTGGGTATGGTCAAGTGAATCACAAAACTTCCAAGAGAATGAAGCAAGATTTGAACCTATTTTTGGCCCTTCCAACAAAACCTCCCAGGGTGCCAAAAGTCTATACCAGTTCTCATATCACTAGTGCTCACCAAATATCCTGATACATCCAAAAATTAATTCAACTGTTGATGACTTTTTTTTTTAGATCAATGAGGTATTGCACTGTCAAACCATCATTCAAATTGGTAAACTATAATTACCATCTGGCTGTACGAATTGTCATTGCAATACAACTCCTGTTCTATCTTACAAAATACTGAACTGACCTAAACACTGATCATAGTTGTGCCACAAGCAACTTCATAATGCTAAATATACAGTCTAGTACAAATCCAGGTTGACCTGGTTGTTCAATAAGTATTTGCTTGTATCATCTTCATGGTTACTACCACTCCATAGTACTTCTTCTTCATTTGCTCTGATCAAATATGCAGGCCCAATGATTGCTGCAACTGGAACAATGTACATTCTATAAGTCAATTTTACCCCTCAAATGAAACCATCAATCTTGTCAGCCCAGCCCCTTCAGTCTTTTGATTTTGTTGGAATCACCACTGCTTCAACTTGAGGTTGAGGGCAAAATACACATTTCCATATGTGTTCACATCGTTGGAAGAAAGTTGGTAGTTATCCTTTTTCAGCAAGGTATTCTTGAAACTGTAGAATTGTGTTTGTTGGCATCCAGGTAAAATATAAGATGGGCAATGATGGAACTTGGCTTTAAAAGATATTGCCAGGGTGATTATGTTCACTCACTGCATGTTGAATCTACACAGTATGTGATTTAGACATCATGCCCTAATTGTAATTAGTGTATTCCATTATACAATCAAGCTCAGTTTGCTTGATGGTTGTATGAGCATGGAATAGCTGGTAATATCAGGATCTACTATTTTGTAGTTTGATTCAAACATCATCCATCAGTATCATAAGAATGTAATCGAATTCATGACCTCAGATTTCCGTTTCCCTATCTTGTTCAATTTGAGTGTGAAATGGATTTCCAAGATTGGGGGTTTTGAAATCATTGGTTACTTCTGTAAAAGATTTCAGTTTGATACTCCTACACTCTGCATAGACATGTGTAACTCTCATGTCTTACATATTGGTTGATACTGCAAGGAATATTGGCTCACGCTGTATATATCCAAGGTGTAGTGAGTGGGCTCACCATGTATTTCATTGTTTGTCAACTGCTGGTAAGATATTGAAAGCCTGGTTTTCAATGAGCTGGACTGGCCAATGAGTATATCAATATGAAAGCTACTTTCAAAGAATTTCCCACCTTATCCAAATCAACATTATATTAGCCTTGAAGTGTATGGTAATACAGAGTTTTCTTCATATAGTTAAGGCCACTGCAGTGGTCATTGCATTTGGGAATTTGTCAAGTATAATTGAGTTAATTGCTGGAGTGGTAGCTATCGTTCACATTGGAAATAAATAACAAATTTGCGATATTGGTTGTGAAATTGTCACCCAAACTGTTCCACAGAATTGGCAGATTTATGGCTGGCCAGATGCATGATAGGATAACCAAAGTACACTATCTGATGTTTAAACGCATTTGGGAGGTAATGAATACCGTGTTGCTTCCATAAAGATTCAAATTTCCCCATTTGCTTAGCAAATGTTTTCTTGAAATAATGCTGTTATGCTGCAGAAATTCCATATACCTTGCGTTCCAGACTATCAGTAATCAAATGTCTGTCATCCATCACAGTATGATTCAGATGCTCTTGCAATTATTTGTGTTTGCTAGCAATAATTTTGTGGGCCCAAAACACTTCTGCCTCTACTGCAACCCAGATCTTGACCATCTGTTGTTTTTGTATTCTCACAGATGTTTGTTTCAACATATTCATAACTTTGCCTTCTGCAGTCTTCGATCTGTTCTGTTTTGTAAAACACTTTTCAACCTGTACAATCCTTTGAACACATAATCAAGTACAGTGAGAAAAAGATTCAAGTGGCTTCATTTACTTATGTGTAGGCAGAATTCGCATAATGACCCCATAGTTGCCGCAACTTTATCATCATATGCAAGCTTGTTCGTATTCATTTTGGCATCCATGGTGTTAGCTAATCATGGCGCACAGTTAACTGTCAATGTTCTACCCATTTTACCAAGCTTTTTTTCCTTCCATGTCCCACTCGGTAATGAATAAAAGATCTTTAGGAATAGTTGGAGTCCCGGATACCATTATACTGATGTAAAGAGCGTATTGAATTGGTCTTTGAGATTTTGTGATTTAAGGTATTTGAAAAGCCAGTGAAATAAATCATTTACTAATCCCAGAAGCAATTAATACAATTCATCAGGTTGCCATAGTCAATATACATTGCAGAGAAAATATAGCCAGAATCTGTAAGGGAATAAATATACACCAGATGCAATTTGTTCATCAATCTGTTGATGATCAATATGTTCACTACAGATTTCTTGATCTCTTGGATGAATGATTTTTCATTGGCCTGAATATGTCATTGGTGTACCATTGGGTATTTGATGAATAGTTTATGAACTGTATAAAACTCAAACAATCATCAAATATTCTGGATAGTCACCAATCCATACAGCCCGCTATGGTCAGCACTTTCTTCAAAAACCAGTGGCACAAATATTTATTTTATATTGCAATGACAACACTATACACCTGACCAGAAGACGCCTTCAATCCCATAACATTGCTGTGATATTTAGTCTTCATTGGGTCAGGTGTTCATAATAGACCTGGCTTCTGTAGGTCTATATATTGAATATAAGAGGCATCATTGGATGGTGGTGCACATGGTATACAGAATACCCGCTTACCTTTGAGTAAGATCATATATCCTGCGATCATTCAGGTGCACATACTGACATTGAACCTAGCTGGTGCTGGTTCGTTCCAGCCAACTGAAGGTATATTTCTGTCATGCAAAAGTTCTTCAGCCAGGCTAATGGGGTGACACAGGTTGTAGTGAACTTCGAATCTATTCCGGTAGTGTAATTTTTTGTTCTAGATCAAACAAGTAATACCATTTCGCCTCAATCTAGCCATGATAGTAAAATAGATTGTGGTGGTAATTGTTTAGGCAGGTTGACACGATGGGCAGCAGAGACTCTCCTGTATGAATTTGTTTGTAAGACTGTCCAAATTGTATTTGTATATCAAATTTGAGTCCCACTACCACCAGATGAATGTACCACCAGGATGTGCACTGCCTGGATATGCGCCACATTGAGTATAGAGTATCAGCCTCAACTGCTTTTCATTTTTCTCATCACTGTTTTTGTTTCTAGAATCACCACAACCAAATGGCTTTCCCACCAAACATGCTGTATAATCATGCCTTCTATCATACTACACTTTATGATCATATGCATATCTCTTGTTCTGGCCCATATGTATAATTAATCATATGAACTATATCACTTGAGCAACTCCAACAACCACCTGAATAATGCTTGGGCCTTGAGAATCATACAATATGGAAGTAAAAATCATACCTGCTGCTTACCATCATCAAGTTGATTGGTTTTTACCATGTCTACCCGTCACCTGATCTAGTATTTTTGCCTATTTGTTGTGTACTGGTGATACTATTCTTGTGTATAATATTGGTATAAAATATGCCATGGTAGAAATCATGGTAAGTATTGCATACATGGAGCCCCAACAGGAAGCCAAGTGGATATACACATACCAAATATGTGTGAGATTTCATCACCACCGTCGCCATACTGTCACTGGCTGTTCTACTTCTTGCTTGTTCTCTTATTCCAACAATGTGAAGAATACCCCCTTGGGGAGTATCAATGAAACAAAGAAGTGTACTTTGGTTTTTCAAGAACCCTATGGAACAAGAAATCGCATGAGACTCAAAGATGTGCAAGATATAATAAGCCTTTCTTCCCACTGCTTCCTGTTATTTGTTCATTGCCTAAAGTACCCAGAGATTCTTCAGAATATTATTCCAATTGTCATATCTCTGTTCCCAAATTTGTTTGTACAATGACATATTCAGGATCACCACCACAACATACAAGAGGATCAGGAAATCAACAGCTGGATATTTAAAATCTCAACAATTATCATCAACAACAGCAAAAATACAATTACTCTACAGACTGGAATCAAAGATTGCAGTATGCAATCACCCCAAATGCAGCATCAATCTGACCATGGGTCAGGCTCCAGATGGTAGTAAGAACTCATTGAACTCATGGTCTAACCTGCAATATCATTTTCAAGAGCACCAACTGCAATTTCAATGCGCACCTCAGTATTCCCAATGACAGAAAGCCCATGCTGTGCCGCTCCTTTGACCTCTTTTGCTATTCATCAAATATGTACCATGATACATTATTTCACAGCCAAACTCCCAAGACACCCGGCTGTATATCCCACAGTCAAACTTGCAATGTATGCCACAGTATGCTGAACAGCACAACTCTTGAGGCGTGCCACCGTACTCAGAACACGTGAACTCCCAAGGAATACCACTGCTTCTTTCTCCCTAGCCAAACACACAAGGCACACTGTCTTACCCCCAACAGCAAAACTCCTGAGGACCACCAATTTTCATTCATTCCCAGCCAAACACTGCAGGTGTACTGCAGTACATTCATCTCCTGCCTGACTCCCAGCCGTACACCCAGGTCACTCAGCAGTATTATTTTCAGTTGAAATCCCAGCAATATAAAGGCTCGCCAAATCCTCCTCGTTGGCAGCCTCAGTACAACTATTACACCAAGAATGCTTATGCAAGTTCAACTTATCCTCAACCAGAGAATACACTTCAGCTGCAATACATCAATCAGCCAATGATTCCTCCACCACGATGGGATTGTCAGTAGATGATGGTGCACCCACTGCTCTTCAACCACGTTGAAATTGCACTTTACCACCATGAGTTGTGCTATTACCTGATCCAAAATCCCCACTGCACACCCTGAGACACTGGATTCAGCAACTGCTAATCCAGTTTGGAATACCTGTCCCTGTTCAGAAAACTGATATGGAAATGATCGCTGTACTGCCACCCCTTCCCAAAATATGATTCAATCAGTTTGAAAATACTAGGTATGTTTCTGGGACAACTGAGAAATTTCCCACCCATGATGGCACCAGGCCACCTGGTCTTAGAAAGCCAGATTTGACAGACACAAACCTTGCCGCTCGAATGGGTCAGACATCGACCACAATCCACAAATGGGAAAATGATTGATAACCAGTTTGTTCAAAAAACAGCATAAAGAAATTATCTCCAGCTTGAACAGAATATAACTGCATTACCATGGAATACTGCAATGAAAGGCAGCTGTGCCTGACTATATTGATACTTATGATCAATAGATGTGATCGTCCAATTTCAACAATTCTGAGTGGACAAGACATCTGTGGGTCTATACATTTTTGAAAAAAATCACAAAGGGGATCAGGGAAAAAGGGTCAGGAAACAATATAAAAAGAAATAGGCAATGGAAGATAGAATGGAGCACCCAGTGACACAGGCCAAGGTGAATCTCCCAATACTGGAGAACTTAAGCTTTACAGTAATAGTTAGTTGCATATCTCTGGATAACAACACAACCATCTGGAGGAAATGATCAGTATTATATACCGATGTCAAGGATTGGGAGGAGCTCCTGATATTTATTTTGAACAGTGGCTGGCTGAGAGTGTCTGAAAAACCATTCAATTTGACAGCACAGTTCCAATGAACATTGACTGATGACATTATGAATTATGAGTATATTGGAAGATATAAGAATAGACAGGTGATGCAGGCTGCACTGTTGGATCAAATTTTGTATAATGCATCACTCAAAAGTCTTTCAGTTCAAAAATGGACATGATATCCAGGTATTCCTGATTGAATGGCTCATGGCAGGGGAATTTTCAGAGCATGTGATTGGTTTGGTAATTACCCATAAATCCCAAAAAAGCCAAATGAGCCACTAATCATTTTCAACTAGAACAATTTCAGTACAACAAATAAGAATACCAAGGACAATACTGAGGGAGATAAATAGCAATCTGTAAGTGGATTACAATCTGTTAGTTGATTAGAGTGAATAAAAGCAAAATGCATTTCAATGTTGTATAAATCATCCATCCACTTGCTAATATAATCATAAGTGAATATGTACATTATGATAGTTGTGCTGGTACCGAAGTCTGAGCCCAGCGGAACAACTAACTATGGAGACCTTTCAAGAAATTAATATGGAAAACCAATCTGGGACCAGAGGGGCTCAGGAGTAGATCTTGTCTTTTGATGAAGTATGAAATGACAACAGATCAGATCAGAGCACCATACTGAACACAATTAATAATACACCCAAGCTTATGTATATTGGGGAAGCTCGCAAGCTTCTAGGTACATTCACAGTGTACCAGTCAAAGACCAATAGAGTTCCTGGTCATAAATATTCCATCTCCAGCCTGCTGGTAATATTTCCGTGGCATCAAATCTGGGCCATCTGGTTTATTGCCAGAAGGTGGGTCTGGGATGCTAATTTGCCAGGTATACTCCAGGCAGATGAAATAGGCAATGGAAAGACCCATATATCTCTTACTGCAGCCATGTTTTTCAAATTGGTAACTGAAAGTATGGTTTTTGGTCAGCCTGTGTCAATTCTTTGGGGTCAAACTCTGGAGGAATGGATTAATCAAATTCAAAATAATTATCAAGCAGTCCCACCAGAGGAATGGGTTTGGTACGCATCAACAATAAAGCTTATGATACCATGCCATCCATTGTAGATCTAGACAACATCACTCTATGGCCATCCATATCTGGTAATAGTCCATGAACCAATCCTGATAGTCACATTTCATGGAATTTGCAAGATGTTTAAAAGTGCTATCAAAGATATATCCTGCAATATGGATTTTACTATAATAGATCAGTTTGATCCAAACCATTACAACCTTACAAATGATGATTTGAATGGCTCCGGCAACAAGCCAGAACATAATTGGAACATACGTTTCATATCATATGATACTTTAATGGTACAAGCCAAACCAAACGGTCAGAGGCAACTCACCAATTATACTTAGAGCTTCACAATCTTTGACATATCCCACCAGTATAGTGTTAGTAATTGTCCCAACCCGGATCCTGCAGTCATGGTTCAAGTTGGAACTAAACTGTTTCTTAATTCACAGTTTAGGTTGCCACTAGAACCGAATGAGAAAGAATGGTCCGGGTTGACATCGTATTGTATAACTACAGAAATTACTGGGTTATTCAATCGGTCCAAAACCCGGTGCAAAATACTCCATATGCGTCTTTTTAAATCCTAGATTTAATCAAATAAGTGATGCATATTTATGATTTTGACTGTTACAAATCTCACTTCAATTGAATTCAATATCACAGATACAATTTGTAAATTGCCATATCCAAAAAGTCATGAACCTTGGCCATCCTGGGCAGCTTTTTTTCCTCCACTTCTTTCGTGATTTCAATATTGATATCAATTATTGAAGACTCTATTTGAATCGTATTGCTGGCCAAATGAACAAGATTGATTCTGGCAAACAGTCAAACAACCAGTTTTTCTCAAATTGTTTCACCTGTGGTTTTTGACTGCCTCCATCCAATGACATCTTGGCCAAGTGAACAGCTGGCTTCCTCTGCAACCCTGAGTGGTAGGATTGAGAAGATGTCCTGCGTTATATTGACTACATTGGTGTACTTTGTGTCTATTTTTTTCTGTTGTTGCCACTGATCAGTTATGTCAAGCATGCAGAATGCCCATCTAATCTCCATATGGTTGGAATGATGATCATTAAGATTGGGATTAATTTGTCCCTAATTTTGCATACCTTGGGTGGGGAATTCCAATTGAGTATGGTGGCTGTCAATGAATGTGCTGTGCAATCAGTGCACTCAGCAGTATATGCCACCATGTTTGCAGGTGTATAGTATTCACCATTACCAAACAAATTATATAGATAATAAGTCGATTGACCTGGCACAGATACTTGTATAGAGCAGAAGGGATCATGATTCAGTACTATAATGGATTTTCTGTCAGTAATAACTAAATGTTTGGTGCAGTATTCATACTTGATATATTTTATCAATGCATCCTTGTTCAGGGCAGTTAAAAAACCCTTGTGCACAGGATTAACCTCTATAGCCTTATTTCACTTCCTATATAATTGCAACTTGTGAAATGGATCAAGGATTTGTGCTGCAATGATGTCAAGGTTTCAAGGCTCGTAGTTCTAGGGGTTATAAGAACCAAACTTGAGGTGTGATGATCGCGAATATAGAGATGCAGTGATCACGGGTACAGCGGTAACAACTAGAGACTCGAAATCCGGAATCACAGAAGTGAACAGAGGTTGGTGCCAAAGCTATTGATCGTTTTGTAGACTAGAGAATGAGTGAAGAACACACCTATCCTCTGCGAATCCAGCATCCTTATATTCAACTCACCCGACCGTCGTCACCTTTGCTCACTCGTTCCAAAATACATCCAAACCTTACCCAACTATGTACGCAACCCTTTCGAACCATAAACCACACCATAACCATCACGCCATATTTACAATGCAACCATCAAAACCTGTTTCCCTTCTTCGAAACCTAGTTCCTTTCTTCGAAACCGGATTCCTTCCCTCAAAACCAGTTTCCCTTTCTCGAAACCTGATTCCTTCGTATTCCCCATCTCCTCTTCATCGATCCATACTCCTACTCCAATCCTCACTTGACACAACTGTGACAGTAGCTCCCCCTTCCATAAGCCGCGTTCCTACAAGGCTGTTGATTCAGGTTTGCCAGGTTGTTCGGTGTGAAATACATCGATAGCTTGAAGTCCGTCCACATTGATTGCAGGTTCCCTGCTCCGATCATTGTAGCCCTTCCATTTGACCAGATATTGCAGCTGTCTTCGAAACATTCTGGAGTCCTTGACGCATTCCACTTCATATTCCTCCTCTCCATCCACGACAACTGGAGGTGGTGCTGATTCGATTTGTCCTTGTACAGGATCCTCTGAGACCTTGCTCAAGCGAGAGATTGGTTGTACTGGGTGAATATGAAGGTCCTTGGGTAATCGTAAATGGTAAGCCCATGGACTAATAACTTCCGTAATTTCATACGGTCCCAGGCATCTCCAGTCCAGCTTCTTGCTTGGTCGTTGTGTTGCAATATTCCTGGCGTCCATCCTGACTCGATCTCCAACACTGATCTCCACTCCCTCTTGTCGATGCTTGTCCGCCTGTTCCGCTTGAATGGATTGTGCCCGAGTCATCTCAACTTACATTTGTTCGAAGATATCATTCATCTTTTGGGAGAGAGTGTTTGCATTTACTTCCCTGATGTCGTTTCTGTTTTGAACTGGATGTTGACTGAAGGTCATTCTTGGGTGAAACCCATAGTTGCCAAAGAACAGTGAACATCCTGTGGTTTCCGAGGCGTGATTGTTTGACGTGAACTCTGCCATGGATAACCTTTGTGTCCAGTCATTTTGTTGATAATTGACGAAAGCTCTGAGGTACTGTTCCATAACGGCGTTCCCTCGCTCTGTTTGTCCGTCCATTTGTGGATGAAATGCTGTTGATAGTGATCAATAGATTCTGAGTCTTTTACAAACATGTCTCCAGAATTCTGAGGCGAACTGCGGTCCTCTGCCTGATACTATGGTGTCCGCTAAGCCATGTAACTTAAATACTTCTCGTATAAACATTTCGCCCAGCTTCTTCCCATCAGTATCATCCCGGCATGGAACCAGATGCTTTACTTTTGACAATCCATCTACCACTACCCATATGGCGTTATACCCTTCGCTTTCCGGTAGTCCAACGACAAAATCCATACTCAGGTCTTTCTATGTTTGTTGCGGTACTTCCAGTGGTTTGAGCCATCCGTGGGTCTTCTGAAGGGTTGCCTTGCTGCATTGACATACATGGCAATTTCTTACGTATCCGTCCACGTCTGACCTTATCTCTTGCCATTGGTGATTTTTTTTCAGGAGTTCGAGGGTTTTTGCTCGTCCTGGATGTCCGGCTGCTGGTGTGTCGTGATGTTCTTTAATTAATTGGAGTTTGTCTATTGTTTCGTTGTTGATGACTTCCGTTGAATTGATACACAATCCATTCCTGCTGTCAAATGGGCAGTCCTTACAAACGTTTTGAATCCAGTTCTACAACTCCTCTGGACTGACTTCTTCCTCATCCCGATTGACTACTTCCGCGAACACAACCACCAATCCCTTTTGTATTCTCTGGTCAAGATTCCCTGTTTTTAGCACAATTTGTTTGGTTTTTTCTGCCCCCCCCCTTCGGAGGAATGTCTCCTGGCATTCTGGTGAGTGCATCGGGCTTTTGACCTTGTTTCCCCAGACGGTATATAATCTTGAACTTGAATCTTGACAGGAATTTGGACCATCTTGTTGGTCTCCTATTGAGCAGTTTCGACATCATAAAGTATTCGAGGTTCTTGTGGTCTGTCAGTATTTCAATTGGATGTACTGACCCTTCACATTCCGGTCTCCACTGCTATAAACTTCTGACGATGGCTCCCAACTCCTGATCGTAGATTTCGTAATTTTCTTCCGCAGGTGAATGTTGCTTGGAGAAAAATACTACCGGATGAAGGATACCTCGATTATCGTACTGTGATGATACTCCGGCGGACACATAGCTTGATGCATCGGTTTCCAAGACAATTTCTTTTTCGTAATCGAAATGTGCCAATACCGGTGCTGTTGTAAATGCTTCTTTTAACTCGGCAAACGCTCTCTTTTGATCAGGGCCCCAGTGGAAAGGTACAAGTTTTTTCGTAAGTTTTGTTAATGGTTGAACCACCCTGCTATAATTCCTCATGAATCTTCGATAGAAGTTGGCCAATCCTAAAAACGCCTGAACTTCCTTAAGTTTTCCGGGTGCTTCCCATTCCTTCACCGCTGTTACCTTTTCCGAGTCCATTCCGATTCTGTTTACCCCGACTATCAATCTCAGTTATTTGATCTCTTGTTGATGGAACTCGCATTTTTCGGCTTTTGGATACAATCTTGCTTCTTTCAATGTTGTCATAATGGCCCGAACGTGTTCCTTATGTTCCGTTAGATTGTCACTGTAGATAAGAATGTCATCCAGGAAAGCTGTGCAGAAGATGTCCAGAAACGGTCGAAGAGTATCGTTAATGAATTCCTGGAAGGATGCTGGTGCGTTGGTGAGTCCGAAAGGCATAACCAGCGATTCAAACAAACCATAGCGAGTCCTAAAGGCCGTCTTTCATTCGTTTCCTTCTGCAATTCGAATCATATTTTAGGCGTCCCGGACGTCGAACTTGGTATACCATTTGGCCTTTGATAATTGTAACAGGGTTTCTTGGATCAGTGGTAATGGGTACCGATTTTTTATCGTTCCTTCGTTCAGGCCTCTGTAATCCACGCATAGCTGTAGACCTCCATTTGGTTTGGGCACAAACAAAACCGGTGCTCCACATGGTGATGACGATGACCTGATGAATCCCTGTGACAAGTTCTTTTCAATCCACTCTTTGAGGACCTGTAACTCTTCTCTTGATAGACTGTAAATTGGTCCGAAGGGAGGAGTGAAACCGTTTTGGAGGGTGATCTTGTGGTCGTATGGTCTATGTGGAGGTAGTCTTTCAGCGATCACCTTATCGAAGAGAGGGAGAAACTCATGGTATTCCTTAGGAATTAACTGTTCCAGCGGTTTCTCTTGAAGGTCCTTGACTTCTAGGGCTTTATTGATTTCATACAGGGTTACCACGGAGACCTTGAGTTTCTCTTTTTTGTTGCGTCTCATGAATGGGGCTGCTGCTATTGCGCATATGTCCAGTTTCGGTTTACTTGGTTCTGTTGTCTCCATATGATTGCCCCATACCCATACGCTCGAATGATGTTGGCAGTGTTCTTGACAGTAACTGCTTTCGAATCCTATTCTTTTCTTTTGGAACTTCACTGTGACGTCGTGAAGTTGTAGCCATGGCAGTCCAAATATGATTGGATAGTGACCTAGCTTTGTGACGCACGCGGGTAACTGTTCTTGATGTCCGCGTATGCCTAAGTCCAATTTAGCCATGGTTGTTATTGTTCCTGACTCGATGGGCCTTCCATTTATTACTTCTAATTCTCTTGATTCTTTTAATTCCTTCTCTTGTAACTGATGATGACAGACGAAATCTTTGTCAATTAATGCTATTCCAGTAGCTCCGCAGTCTATCAAAGCGTGGGTATCAATGATTTTGTCTTCTATTTTTAACGAGCATTTCACAACGAGGTGTTTACTTTCCATAGAAGATTTCTTTATTTCTGCGCTTGATATAGAAAACTGCGAAATACCAAAACTAGTATTAACTGACAAGGAGATTCGTTTCCAGTGCAACTGCCATCCTTATTGCACTGGACTAAACTTTTCCCCATTCGACTTCTTTTCTTTTTTCTATCCCTGTCTCTGCGTCTCCTTCATTTGCTGCTTTCCTCAAAGGTGTTATCTCTGTTTGTCCTGATGCTGCTTTCAACTTTCTTGGGCATGATGCCGCGAAATGCCTGCTATCCCCACAGTACATACATAATCCTCCTTCCCTGTGTCTCTTGCGTTCCTCCAGTGTAATCTTTTTCCCTTTGACTGCCGAAAGATCCATTGGTGCGGGGCCATGATATCCTGCAACTGTTCCTGCTGGTGCCGCTTCTGGGGCAGATGTGGTGTTGGTCGCTGGTTCGGACTTTTTGTATCCTTCCCATCGTCCGGACTTCTTTTCTGCCGCACGTCTTCTCAGTTGGGAGTCTCGCTTTGAACATAGCTAGACGAATTCGATGATGCTTTACGGTTCTTCGATGTGTTGCAGGGAGTCTTTGAGTTCGTTGGACAGGCCTTGTCATAACTCATCCAGTTGAGCATCTTCGTTCAATTTGACGTCTGCTACGTATCTCTGGAACTCGGCGTAGTACTGACAGAACTCGCGGTCTCGTTGCTTGAGTCTCAAGAGTTCCCTCATGGCCGTTTGTACCTTGTCCTAATCTTCAAATGCTAGATCCAGCAGGTCAACTAGGTCTTTAAGGGTATCGAGTTTGACTTCCTCAGAGATTTCGTCACATCGAGGCATTATCTGTGCCAGTGCTACTCCCTTTAGACATCCGACAGCATATCTGAGCTTTTTCTGTTTGGTATTGAATGCCTTCAGTTTTCCGGCTATCTTCAGGGCCAATTGAACCTTCCACCCTTGCAGTTCCTTCCTATTTTCCCCCGAGAAGCTGGCGATATCATTTACCTTCTCTTCTCTCTCTTCTCTTTCTCTGGTTTCTCCCATCCTTCCTTCTGTTAGCTCCAGAACTCAAATTACCTGTTGGCGGTTCTCTTCTGCTAATTCCTTGAATTTCTCCAACTGTGCATTCGCGTCCTCCAGATCTTGTCTTAATTCCGCTAGGTCTTGATTTGTCTCTTCCAGCTGTTGTTTTAGGCTCCACACTTCTTCTTCCAGATCCCAATGACTGCATTCTGATGTTTCCCCTTCCTTCGATGCTAACGCCTGCTGCGTAAGCAGTAACTCCTGCTTTGTATTGTCCCGGTCCTGAATGACCTTTTCTCCTTCTGCAAACGATTCCAATATCCGTGCTTCCGCATTTTTCACAGACTACCATTCCTTTAGCAATTCGTTCAATCTGCTTGTTGTCGGAAGTTGAGCCAGTGCTGTCAGCCCGTTGTTGATGTCCTTGATGTGCTGTCTGAGCTGTGTTTCGTTCATGACTTCCATGTTCTTGGCTGTCACGTTTCCCAATTCCGTCTGTAACGTGCTGGTCATCGTTACATCGTGAGTTGGTTTTGAGGATTCTCCTGACATCCTGACTGTGATGTTGGGAGGCTGCTGTGAGGAGGTTGGCGGTGGTGAAGTGGGAGCGTGGTTTTCTGATTAGATAGCTTTCAATCTGATTGATGTTCTCCTGGATTTGTTGAACTGTTGTTCCGATTTCCGCTTCTAAAAACGGATTTACCATTTACCACAGAAATATGTCGTAGTTATCTTGGGTTGTAACGATGATCAGTGGTGGGGCATTTGGAATCCACAAAACATTTTCCCCGGGTATTCTATTGTCTATGGCTTTTCCTTTTTCGAGTTTCCTGGCTTCGTATTTGGACCAAGAAGGTGTTGATTGGTGAACGGAGTCGCTTACTGGACGATGTCTGATTGTTGCCTCTGAATCAGTGACTGCTCTTCCCTTTGTTGAATGGGTTCCGCTGCAGTTGTGTTCGCAGTAGCAGACTTCTTCTTCTTCGCAGTTGATATGAAGACTGTAGTAATTGGTCCAGGTGTCTTTGAATACTGGGTCGTTGATGGCAATTCCTCCTCTGTTGCGTGCGGCTTCGGTCCAATAGCTATTCCAAGGTGAGACTGCTTGTGGTTCGTCTCAAAAGTATGCTTGGAGGGGTTCCTCGGTTTCTGTGATGACAGTGTCGATACTGTCGAATTTGTTCAAAGGTTCTGGTTGAAAGTGATTCATGATTCGACCGGCTAAGTCGAAGAAATTGATTCAGTATTGTTGTGGTTTGTTGCTATCGTACGCTGGCATTTACTCGAGTATGTTGGATCCTTTTCGTCGAAATTTCCAGATGCACACTACGCAAATGTGTCTCCAGAAACTGTATACCGTTGACTGGTATTCGAATTTGCCAACAGATTTAAACACCAGGCACTGTGGATTGCGGGGACAGTGACAAAAGTAACAGCCGCTTCGATGATGATAACAGCACATATACCAAATTATAACTGGTAGAATCGATTTTGGACTTGTTCTTCTGTCAAGGTTTCAAGGCTCGTAGTTCTAGGGGTTATAAAAACCAAACTTGAGGTGCGATGATCGCGAATATAGAGATGGAGTAATCGCCAGTACTGCGGTAACAACTGGAGACTCGAAATCCGGAATCACAGAAGTGAACAGAGGTTGGTGCCAAAGCTATTGATCGTTTTATAGACTAGAGAACGAGTGAAGAACAAACCTATTCTCCGTGAATCCAGCGTCCTTATATACAACTAACCCGACCGTCGTTACCTTTGCTCACTCGTTCCAAAATACATCCAAACCTCACCCAACTATGTACGCAACCCTTTCGAACCGTAAACCACACCATAACCATCACGCCATATTTACAATGCAACCATCAAAACCTGTTTCCCTTCTTCGATACCTGATTCCTTTCTTCCAAACCTGATTCCTTCCCTCAAAACCTGTTTCCCTTTCTCGAAACCTGATTCCTTCGTATTCCCCATATCCTCTTCATCCATCCATACTCCTACTCCAATCCTCACTGGACACAACCATGACAAATGAAGAGCAATCACGTCTCTGGTATTACTTCGGAATAATATTTGGTCAGCTTTTGGTGTGCATACTTCAAAACAAAGTACTGATCCTCTTTCCACAGAGTTTTTTTCATAGCCAAGGCACACATAATGCCATCATGATGATTAAATGTCATTATAGATATTATGATATAGTGCAAGATAACTGTATGCCGTTTCAACATCCAAAGTATCCGGATGTACTCTGGACTCGGTACCTCCATTGCATATTTAATGATGTTCCATTTGTTCTCTATAGTAAATATGGGCCGGTTTCCAATATAATTCAGGTTTTTGAGCCACTTGCATGTAAACTCTTGCAATTTGTATGCCTGCTCCAGTAATTGCATTATTGAATTCCACCAAGTTTTTATATCCATGGTAGACAGTATGGCAATTCAAACTTTGGATTCCTGGCAGTTGAAAGACTCATTGCATCTTCCAGAAGTCATAGCACCCTATACAGCAAGCCTTCTTGGCTTCATTATTAGTCAGTATTGACGATATAAGTGTAGATAATGTGCAGTAACTATCTTTTCAATTACCCTAGCTAATCCAGGCTTCATGACTGTGACCTTGGAGATTCTTGAATTTCCAGACTTCTGCAGTTTTTGGCTTTTGGTAAATGCTGCACTTTCATTTTCTCCAAATTTTTCATCATACTCATTGGCTTCCCATGATTTTGTTCAAATTTTCACTGCAAAATTACTCATGAATGCCATTGAACAAAGCTGAATGACATATGCAATATATGGTATATGGTTGGGTAATGCCACCAAGTTAATTCCTGACAGTTCGAGTGTAGATTGTTGCTGCCCAGCCATTGAAATAGTTTCATCATGCATTATCAGTTGTTATTCCCAATAATTGATGGTCAGTAAGATCAAAAGATTCAAGTACCTCTTTCAAAAGCTCAGCCAATCATGCACCTGTGTGATTGCCTTCAACCTAGAGTTGTGTCAGTGGTACACAATATTGTAACCAAGCATCCGCAAACCACAACAAATGCAAGCTGTACTTCATGTAAGTGCCAGCTGTAATCAATATAATACCCAATGACTGACAAAATGGCCAATTCATTGGTTGATTTCCAACCATCTAATGCTACACTGACTTTATTTTTTGTTGGCAACAGCTCTCTGATTGCATCAATTGTTAGGGAGTATTCTCTTTCACAAATTTTATTGCAAGTACTGGCTGAGCGCAGAACCAAATCATGTTGTACGGTATTCAATATCTGTCAAAACTCAATGTTCATAATTGCATTACATCAAATAGGTACAGAAACAAATTGTAGAATCGAATAGTGGTTCCATATTTCTTGGATGAATTCTAGAGTTGTAAAGTCACTATCTGCCAATTTTGGGCATTCTATCAGTCAAAATCATCAGTATATATTCTTGAATTGTTAATCGATTTGTATTTGATGGGAATAACTTGCCACCATAACACTATAACCACTATTCTTTTTGTGTACCGCAAGAGCTTGTTCATTATCAACAGTATCAGTCGATAAAGGAAAGTCAAACTTTGTTTATCTTTTCAGCTATGTATTGTATTTCTTTAATAAAGGATATTTCACCATAGTACTTGATTGATTCTTGGATGGATGTGGAAGAAACTGATAACAGACAATGTAGATAATACCAGGGCTACCATATAATGCATTTGTACAAAGGTTGTTGAATTGCCTAGCTGGTGCATGCCCAGATCTGCTCTATACAATTGTAGTTTTTGTTTGAACATTGATGGAGGTCCATCATTTATCAAAAACCAGTTGCAATATTGCATCAGTCAAATATCCAATAATGACAGGTCTGGCCTCAGGAGTGTACATCTGTTCGAGTAAGAATTTATCAATATACTTTGCATCTGCCATCAAAAAACTGTTTGAAAGGAATATAAAAATAGAGTAGAAAAGAATTTGCCTTAAACTGCAATCAAAAAAATAAATTGGAGTATGGATACCTTGGTGTCTTAAATATCAACTTCCACAGACTGTTTGTTGGAGTAAATGATAAACAGAAGAAACAGCAGGTACAGTCACTGGACAAAAGTATTTGTGATGGCTGGGCAACACAACTCATTTTTATGGACAACCAAAACATACGCTATCAATACCCAATCAAATCCATCAGGCTGGGTGTACCATCCCTCAGAAATAGATTTCGGGTGTCAGAACTAGTAACCCACTGAACACAAGGCCTTTCTGTTGATTTGCAGCAGCAATTGAGTTGAAAATTGCCGCAGGTATCACAAGTCCAAAAAAATTGTTTTTAATTTTTTGAGAATTCAAGGACCTTCAGCAAGACCTTACTCAATATTGTACAAAGTTTGGAGTTGATAGCTGACAGTATTGTTGAGATATGATCTATTATTGTCTAAATAATAGGGTTTTTTGCTAAAAATAGTGATTTTACATACAAATTAATTGCTATCTTGGTACTGAAAACTTCGATCCACAGCTGTGGTACCAGTACAGCCAGAAAAACTTGAACACTTTCAAAAACCAGTGTTCCCTACATCTAGTTTGGTCTATTATATTCTCCATTGGCCATTAGTTGTGGTGGCGAAATGGCATTGCCATCAGGTCAGGCATTTTGGTATAAAATTGTTGATTCTGAATACTTTTGTTTAGGCACTCTAATTAAAATCTTGAATATGGACAAAGTATTTTAGTGTATAAAATTAGTCTATCTGGTTGTTCCATTTCATGTCAGCTGTATCAATGAGCTGTAGCATGTTCTGCAATATGACAATATGTTGATACTTCATTAGCACTTGGAATTAGTTATTATGTCCATATATTGGCTCTAGTTCAAAAAATTGATCCTCACTATCACCTGCGCTTTAAGAACTGATTAGGCAATGCAGTCAGTCAAAACTGCAATAATGCTAGCAATTTAACCCCATTCTCTCATATTGATGATTTTGTATGACCAAAAATTGTTGACACATCATCGACATTAACTTTTGGTCACTTCATCCATTTATATTCTGTGCAAAAAATATATATTTTAATTTTACAGCATGCTGTCAGGCTTACTCAATAAGAATATGCTTGGAAATACAGATAAATTGAGATTTGATCTGTCCAAACACTGTTTCAAAGATTGCTTGGGTACATTAGATAAAATCCATTTGTTGATAAAGGAAGTCAAAAATACCTCAAAATTAATATAATAAACATAATTCCTCATACTAGAGATATTGTGCAACCAAAAATCATTGACACTCTGTTGATACTCACTTTGAGTTAAGTAGTCTACCTGCCCTATTGTGCAAAAACAATGGATATGATTGTAACAGCAGTCTTTGATGTGAATGCAATAAGAACATGCTGTGTGATACTGATTAATTGGAATGTAATTCCTCCTGCCTCGGATTCCAAAGATGATTAGATATATCAGTAAAAATAGATTGATTGATAAAGGCAGTCAAGACTAGAATGAAACTCATGGAGCTCACAAAATTTTATATGCTGGTGATGTTGTGCAACTGAAAATTGTTGATTCTCTGTTGATACTCACTTTCAGTCCTGCAGACAATGTGTATTGTTGTGCAACAAAAATGTATTTTACTGTAACCGCTGCCTGTCACACTGATTCAATAAACACATGCTGTGTGATACGGATCAATTGTGATTCAATTTCCCCAAGCTTGGTTTCAATGGTTGCTGGAGTGTATCAGTAAATATTGATTTGTTAATCAAGGCAGTCATAACTGCAATTGAACTTGAAGATGTTGCAAAATCTCTCATGCTGGAGCGGATATGCAACCAAAAAACATTAATACTCCATTGACGCTCTCTTTGCATTCTGCAGTCCATATGTCACGTTGTGCCAAAATAATTGATATGATTGTGATGGCAGACATACATACTTATGCATTAAGAATATGCCGCGCAATATGGATCAATCATGATCAATTTCCCCAAGCTGGGGTTCAAAGGTTGCTCAAGTGCATCAGTAAACATTGATTCGTTAATAGAGGCGGTCAAAACTGCAATTCAACTAGTTGAGCTGACAAAGTCTTACATGCTAGAGATGTTGTGCAACCGACAATTGTTGATATTATATTGATGCTCACTTTTAGTCCTGCAGTTTACATATTTTATTGGGCAAAAACGATAGATATAAATATAATGTCAAGGTTCAATGCTGATTCAACAAGAATATGCCATGCAATATGGATTAATCTTGATTTAATTTGTCCTAGTGCGGTTTCAACGATTGCTTCAATGCAGCAGTCAAAATTGATTTGCTAATAAAGGTAGTCAAAACTGCAATTTAACTAATACAGCTCACGAAATCTTATGCATTAGAGATAATATACAACCAAAAATAGTTGATGCTCCATTGACGCTCACTTTTAAACCTGCAATGTATATGTTTTGTCATGCAAAGACAATAGATATGATTATAATAACAGGCTTTCATACTTATTGAATGAGAACATACCATATGTTTCGGATTAATAGTAATTCAATTTTTCCAAGCCTGGTGTCAATGGTTGTTCATCAGCAAAATGTGAAATGCTCCTGGAGCGTTGGTGTAATCTCCGGGGGGAGCCCATAGGCTCTTGAACGCCTCCGGACCATGGGCAGGTACACTGAGAGTCTCCGGGAGAAATGGCATAGTTTCAGATGCGCCTGGAGCTCTCCCCAAACCTCCAGGAGACTTCCGGAGCAGGGGAAGGTACACTGGGAGCCTCTGGGAAAAATGGTATAGTTTCAGACTCTCCTGGAGCTCTGACCAAACCTCCCGGAGACTCC